>CM044321.1:67034984-67334984 GCA_024291935.2 Okapia johnstoni | reverse complement strand
TAACAATACTGTCGGTGATTTCAAAACTTAGTTGTAGCCTTCTTATGTTTAATAATTTTTCCTAGTTTTGTCTAAGGCCCTGCTTTTGGAAATTCAGCCCTGGCTTTCCTTTGAACCAAAAGTTGGAATAGGATGGTAATTGGTTTGCAATTATATATAATATATAGCTTATCTATATGATTATAAATGAATTAACCACTTGAAATTCATCTTTTAAATATTAGGAGTATTTAGACTTCAAAAACTTTTGAATGTCAAAAATTTGGCATTTTGGGGAAATGGAGGTCAAATGTTAGGACTTGGTGCTTTCACTGCTGGAGTTCACTTCCTGTTTGGGGAACTTAGATCCTGCAAGCCACTTGGCACAGCCAAAAAAAAAAAAAATTGACATTTTGATTTAAAATATTTATAGCATTTCTCCAAGTCTGTGAGTCTGTTTCTGTTTTGTAAGTAAGTTCATGTGTATCATTTCTTTTTAAATTCCACATATTAGGGATGTCATACACTATTTCTCCTTCTCTGTCCGACTTACTTCATTCAGTGCGACACTGGAGAAAGAGCTTATGGTTGCCGGGGGGATGGATGTGGGGAAGGGATAGTTAGGGATTTGGGGATGGACAGATACACACTCCTATATTTAAAGTGGATGATCAACAAGAACCTACTGCATAGCACAGGGAATTCTGCTCAATGTTATATAGCAGCCTGGATGGGAAGGGAGATTGTGGGAGAATGGATATACGTGTATGTATGGTTGAGTCCCTTCACTGTTCACCTGAAACTATCACAACATTGTCTGTTAATCGGCTATATCCCAATACAAAATCAAAAGTTAAAAAAAATAAAATATTTACAGCATTTCTTACTTAAAAATATTAATGCAGCAAAAAATGAGGAATCCTGTTTTCTTAATCAAATTTTTTGGACAAGTTTCTTCAGGAAGGCAAAGTTTCTGTTCTTGTTTTGCTTTGTTCTGTTTTCTAAAAAGAGACAAAGCCAAAAACCTTTAATGGGGCTATTAATACGGTGATCCAGTTACTTTCAAGGAAAACAAAAATGCTCATACTATAAACATGCATGATAAACAAAGGGAAATAAGTTTTACCTTTATGCAGGGACCCAGAATAAGCAGAAGGTGTTAGATTGACAGCTTGACTTCAGATTTTTTCTCCTTGTCATAAAAAGATAAATAAATACAAATATATGGTTCTGAAGACAAGACTTACGATATAAGTATATTAAGAGGTGGCTTAAACACTCTTGTTCTAAAAGCAGTTCATTTCCATTTGCTGATCTATAGCAAATGTGTAGCTGTACAGATTTGAGAGCTCCCACAGACTTATTCCCATTCTTAACATTCTAAGTTCTAGTAGTCATATCTAGACTGTGAAAAGATTATATATTCTTACATCCACATAACTTTATATTAAGATCCCTGGTGGCTCATACAGTGAAGAATCTGCCTGCGATGAGGGAGTCCTGGGTTCAGTCCCTGGGTCGGGAAGATCCCCTGGAGGAGAGCATGGCAACCCACTCCAGCCTTCTTGTCTGGAGAATCCCAGGGACAGAGAAGCCTGGCAGGCTACAGTGCACAGGGTCACAAAGAGTTGGAGATGACTGAGCAACTTTATATTTACTCAAGCTACTTCAGTGATAATTTTAAATATTTTTTATTGTTTTCATGAATAATGTACTTTTAACAAATATTTGGCAGGGGGAATGATCATCCAGTTACCCAGTTAAATAAATAAATGACCAGACCCCAACATTCCTTTACTTCAAATACTTTGGGTCTCTGTAAAGAATGTTTACCTTCAAATTTTAACTAGAATACCTCCCACTTTTCTTTAAAGTCTAGGAAAATGTAGGCATGGGAATAGGGGTTTACAAAATGAGCTTAAACAGGTAGTCATGTCTGGGTGACATGCATGTAAAAACTCTCATTACAAAATGGTTGGGTTGTTTTTCAGTCACAAGTTTAAAACCTCCCATCTTATGTGGGATATGAGTTAATTTCTTTTGTGCCAAACAACTTATTGTCAGAGCTATCTTTGAATATCCTGGGAGTTCAGAGCCCCAAAGTGGAGGAACCAGGAAGATGGTGTGTATTTTTGTCAGTAGATCAGGTTTCTCCATGGTACTCCCTCAGCTATCAAATCACGCTCTTCTGTCCCACCCTGATACTTAAGAAAGACTGAATCCTCTTGATGGATAATCAGTACTGGATGGTGTCTTGGAGCAATTATGGGCCAGAAAGATTCAATTTAATGAAACATTCTTTTAAGTATCAAAATAGCTCAAGGATAAGGACTTCCCTGGTAGCTCAGTGGTAAAGAATCCACCTGGCCAGTGCAGGAGACTCGGGTTTGATCTGTGGTCTGAGAAGATGCCACATGCCATGGAGCAACTAAGTCTGTGCACCTCAACTACTGAGCCTGTGCTCTAGAGCCTGGGAGCTATACAACTACTGAGCCCATGCACCACAACTACTGAAACCCGTGTGCCTAGAGCCTGTGCTCTGCAATAAGAGAAGCCACCGCAATGAGAAGCCTGTGCACCGCAACTAGAGGGTAGTCCCTGCTCACTGCAACTAGAGATACATCTGCACAGCAATGAAGACCCAGCACAGCCAAACATAAATAAATAGTTATTTTTAAAAAACAGTGCCCAAGGATAAAGGAATCTATGCCATGAGAAACACAACATCTATTCAACAAAAATCTAAGCTATCTTGTTGAATGTCTACTAGATGCAAAGCACTGTGAAGGCCTAGTTGATGGTTAAGACACTGATACACAGCAATTTGTTCCCTATCTAATGTTTTACTGGGACAGTAGAGTGCACTAATTTGGGTGTTTGTGTTTCTCTGGCACCAGCATTTAAGCCTCTGTGTTGCACCAGCTAATAGCAATACTGACACTGTGTCATCTAGCACAGAAGCCCTAATTGGCAGTGGAGTGTCTCCTACAGGAAAATGCCAGGGGACCTTAATTGTCCTCCGCATTGGGTTTTTTGCTGTGGGGTTGTTTACCTATTGTAATTTGGGCCTCTCCTGCACCTTCTGGAATACAGCTAAGTGGGAGAGGGTCATAACTCCACTGTTCCTTCCCAGGGTCCAGCTCAGGAAGGGTTTCCTGTCTTTTGAGATTTTCAAATGCTTGTATAACTAAAGGAATATTAACTTAGCAACTTAGGGCATTCATTTTTAATCAATGTTGCAAATGCAAATTACTGGAGGGGGTTTTTCAGAATCCACAGCCCTGGAGATTGGATTGAGTAACTCTGGGGGGCAGGGGCTGGGCTGGGCTTCTAACTGCAATGTGAAAAATTTCCCCATGTACTTGGGACGTTTGTCCCCATCTCCTAGTAGAGAACTCTTGACTTAAAAGAAGTAGAAAAGATCCTAAAGATCAAAGTCATTCTTAAACTCTCTCCTGTTTCACACGTAGGAAGCAGAAGACCCCCCTCCATCCCAGCCTCTTGTCATCTGGTCCCCTCCTCTCACACCCAGCCACCACCCACCTCAACTATCAGTATGTTCTTGGGCAGGAAGAGAACCTGCATTTTCTCTCCTAACAGTACCTGAGTTTGAGTTCCATTATATAGAGACTTCCTCCTGGTTCCCACTCATAATCTTACAAAGCTTATAAATCTTACATCTAGATCTTTGTTCTAACCCCTGCTCACATCAGAGAGTGAAACACTAGGACTTTTCCTGCCACCCCTTGGTCCATTTAAAAAATTGTAACAATGTGCTATGGGCTGAATGTTTATGTCCCCCCAGAATCCATATGTTGATAATCCCCAACGTGATGGCATTTGGAGATGGGACTTTTGGTGGGAGTTAGGTCATGAGGATGGAGCCCTCATTAATGGAATTAGTGCCCTTATGAAAAGATACAGAGGAGAGATGATCTTTCTCGATTTGTTTCTCTTTCCATCCCTGGGGTGGGAAGATCCCCTGGAGAAGGGAATGGCTACCCACTCCACTATCCTGGCCTGGAGAATTCCATGGACAGAGGAGCCTGGAGGGCTACAGTCATCATCCTCTACAAGGATGGTGTTTAAAAAAATTAATGCACATTTAATTTTCTTAAAATTTAGAGTTGGAATGACAGAGCGACTAACACTCACTTTTTTTTCTGCCGTGTGAGGACACAGCAAGAAGCCAGGAAGAAGGGTCTCACTAGACACCAAACCAGCCAGCACCTTGATCTGGGACTTCCCAGCCTCCAGAACCATGAGATGTAAATATTTGTGGTCAAAGCCACATGGTCTACAATAATTTGCTATAGCAGCCTTAATTGACAAAACCAACTGGATGAGTAAGAAACATCTGAGTCCTTAAGAAGAAACATGGTCAAACAGTACAAGTAATATAATAAAATATAGAAATGTTTAATGAATAAAAGTTGATGAATATCATACGTGACACTTAGTGTTGCACAGAAACTGCATTATGCAGAAATAAACTAGAATGACTTACTCCCTTTTGTTATTGAATCACATCCATAAATAAAAGTTGAGCAACTTCTCAAAAGAAATATTGCCAAAATGTAATTACTTTTAATAAAGATCCCACAAATTGCTACATAATTATTTAAATAAAAGGCAATGCAGTTTTGGAAGACTCTATGAACATCCCAGTGTTGTAGCCTTGTACTTTGTCTTAATTTCTGCTAAATTAGAAAGTGCTCTGCTGTTTCAAATATACCCATACTATTCAGTCCTTTAGTAAAAAGTAGGTGACTAAAATCTATATGCTTAACCATGCTTAACGAATATTTATAATGATAGAAGCCATTTTATTGGCAGTAAATAAGCTTCTGATTTCTATGCCAAATACTCCCACAAGCATAAACATGGAGGGCAGCAAGCAGGAAATGGTCTGGAATTATATCCTTCATGAACAACCTGAACTGAAAATGCAAAATTTCCATCAATGGGGTCATGGTTGGGGATAAGGAGGTACAAAGAAAGTCCAGAAGGAATTTATCTAACATACTCAGCAGAGGGATCTTGAAAAAAAAAAGCAAGCAAAAAGAAAATAATGTTACACTTACATCCACAGTCACCCCTCCCATCACAGCAGGGAATTTGTGGGGTGGCTTTTAGTTTAAATTTTTTACCGCTACGGACAGGGCAAAATGACTTGCAGAAATGAAACTGCGTTTGGTGCTTGCCTCTGGGGAGTAGAATGAATAAATGTGTTAGTCTCTCAGTTGTGTCTGACTCTTTGCAACCCCATGGACTGTAGCCCACCAAGCCCCTCTGTCCATATGGATTCTCCAGGCAAGAATACTAGAGTGGGTAGCCATTCCCTTTTCCAGGGGATCTTCCTGACCCAAGGATCAAACCAGGTTTCTTGCATTGGCAGGCAGATTCTTTACCTCCTGAGCCACCAGGGAAGCCTTCTGCAAAGCTCCTTAAATGTCACTGAGATGGTTAAGAGGGAGGGTGGCAGCGAGAATGTAATTCTTGTTTATTTGATAAGTAATTGTTCTCTTTATAAAAGGCTCTTTTAAAGTTTCCAAACATTGAAAATAATGATGAGTTAACACAAGATGAATAAAGTGAGACAGGAAGAGTGGAAGACAGGAAGTGTTGTTCCCCCAAACAACAATGGATTGTGTGTCTCTACCCAACCACTGCCTCGGGGAATTGATTTGTACGAAATTGGAGCAATGCGGAGGGTGACGGAGGAAGCCCGGAAGAGTCCACTGGCTTCTCCTCATTGTCACTCCTTGAAAGGCTCCCCAGCTCAGCTTGCACATTATTGCTTTAAAACAATGTTAATACCTAACTCAGTTGTATTTGGGCAGCAGAGGTAGAAATTACTGATATATGAGATGTTGATGTTCAGACAGAAGTCTAGCATTGCACATTGTTTTATTTAAGTTGGAGAACACAATGTGTAGGAGTTGAAAAATTTACTCAAAAATCCACCACACTCTTACAGGGGCTATAGTAGAGGGTTCTGCTTCTTTAAAGTGTGGACATTTGAGATGAGCACAGTAAAATTGATTAATATGTAATTGTTGAGACTTCTCTGGTGGTCCAGTGGTTAAGACACTGTGCTTCCAATGGGGCTCGATCCCTGGTCGGAGAACTAAGATCCCTCATGCCATGCAGTGTGGCCAAAAAAAAAAAAATGTAGTTGTTGCTCACAAAATAGAGATTAATCAGCTGACCGAAGTTCTGTCTCTGCTCTGGGCCAGAGTGTTTACAAGCCCTTGCTTACTCTACGGTTGTCATCTTAACGTCTCACATGGCTGTATGCTACTAATCGCTGAATGGAATGATCTCCTGCATTGGCAGGCAGGTTCTTTACCACTAGTGCCACCTGGAAAACCCTCTTATAGTGTCTACTTTACCAGTATTCTTCAACCTCTGGACATCTTGGTGTCTTCTTCTTTTCTTCTCCCACCTGTCCTTTCAAACTCCTTCCTACCACATGTCTCCAGAATTTCATGTTCTTCTCCCTCTGTCATATAGAACAGTTCAGATCTTTCCAGCTCTTACACCTAGCTCTTCTTCAGGCCTATCACAGCACATCCAGAAACAATTGAGGTGCTCATTGAAATCAAAGGGCCATCTGAGATTACTTCCTTTAAGCCCATGGTTATCTTAAGGGTACATAAGAACCATCTCAACTTTCGTTCAAATTAAATTCAGATCCTGGCTCATCTGGTTTGGAGTTGGCTGGGGAATACTTAGCTTCCCAGGTAGCTCAGTAATAAGGAACCCACCTGCCAATGCAGGAGACGAAAGAGATGCAGGTTCCATCCCTGGGTCAGGAAGATGACCTGTAGGTGAGCATGGCAACCTACTCCAGTATTCTTGCCTGGAGGGTTCCATGGACAGAGGAGCCTGGTGGGCTACAGTCCATGGGATCTCAAAGAGCTGGACACGACTTAGCAACTGGGCACTGGGAGTACTTACTTTTAATAGTCATGATTTGATTCTGATTGAGGAATCTTCTCAAATCGATGGTTTTTCCAGTAGTCATGTATGGATGTGAGAGTTGGACCATAAAGAAAGCTGAGCGCCAAAGAATTGATGCTTTTGAACTGTGGTGTTGGAGATGATTCTTGAGAGTCCCTTGGACTGCAAAGAGATCCAACCAGTCCATCCTAAAGGAAATCAGTCCTGGATATTCATTGGGAGGATGGATGCTGAAGCTGAAACTCTAATACTTTGGCCACCTGATGCAAAGAATTGACTCATTAGAAAAGACCCTGATGCTAGGAAAGATTGAAGGCAGGAGGAGAAGGGGATGACAGAGGATGAGATGGTTGAATGGCATCACCAACTCAATGAACTCAAGTTTGAGTAAACTCCGGGAGTTGGCAATGGACAGGGAGGCCTGGCATGCTGCAGTCCATGGGGTCTCAAAGAGTCGGACATGACTGAGCGACTGAACTGAACTGGACTGAGGAATCTTCAGCATCTTTGAGAAACTCTATAGTCTAATAAGATTCATCCTCTATAGGAGGCATTTGGAGTCAGATAGCAGGGTTGTCCTCCTTTACATATAGAACGTACCTACTGAATCCTGCAAAGACCCCCATTGGGTTGTCTCTCCATCATCCTATTGCTTGACCGTCTTAAAGTGTAAGCCCAGGATCACTCTGCTTAGAAGCTCTGTCCATTAAAACCTTGGTAGACTCATTAGTAGCGGATGAAAGTTGTATTTCCTATCTTAAGAGGATTTATCTTGTCAAACTTGTGTTCACTTGAACAAGCCCAGTGACCCATGTAACCAAGTTACATAGAGGACAGAGCTTGCTCTGGGTTGAACCAGGGAACTTTGCTTCCTATCTCCCAGTGAGGTAGAACAGAAGACAGGTTTAAGGGATCAGGAAGTAAGACTATCTTTGCTTAGCAGAAGGCCACATTATTTTCTATTTTTAATAGCCAGAGTGGTTGTGATAAATTCACATTGATTTGGGCAGCATTTTTCGATGAGATTAGCTTTGTTTTCCACTCCATTTACAGAATAGCTATGTCTCTTTTAAGAGTTAATTTAATTATCATGCAAAGCAGAAACTGATCAGAGGGTTATTGTAAAGTGTATAAATTATCCATACTATCAATTGATAAAAATTAATAAATTCTCTTACAGAATGCATTTCATTTTTTAAGAAGACTTTTTAAAAAAATGTATTTATTTGGCTGCGCTGAGTCTTAGTTGTGGCATGTGGCATCTTTAGTTGGTGCATGCCAACTCTTAGTTGTGGAATGTGGGATCTAGTTCCCTGACAGGGATTGAACCGAGGCCCCTTGCTTTGGGAGCTTGGGGTCTTAACCACTGGACCACCAGGGAAGTCCCCAGTAATGTATTTTTAAAAATTTGTTTTACAGAAATGTGCACTTTTCAGAAAGCCATCAGTTCTATTGTGTAAAGAAATATGTACACATCTATACCATCTTTCCTAATCAGTTTACTGTCTTTTATCATATTTCTGTCATCTTTCTACCTCAATTTTTAGCTTTTTGATTAAAAGAGCTAAATTTTCTATTTCTTTAATGTTCCTGAGACATTTATCCTGTGATTTCTGCCCTCAGTGGGTGTTCAGGAAAATGCTGTGCCCCACCCAGAGCTGTGTCATATTTTCCTGTCTTCCAGTAACAGAGTGTGGACCTGGATAAGTAACTTGGCCACCCTGTACACCCTAGAATATTCCTTGAAAAGTGGGATAAAAACAGCATCTGATCCCAAACATCTCTAATATTTGACGGACCCCTCTGGTGTCTATAACTGCATCTGTCATCTTCTTGTAGCTTTTGTTCTTTTAAACATTGAGATACTTTCTAATAACCTGCATTTCCTTTCTGGTAGTTTCTTTACTTTCACTATCTTTACTACACTCTTGAGCATAGCACCGAAGACTCAGAAGCCCTCCCAGGCTGGACCCATGCTCAGATGAAGGCTTTGTCCTTCATCTTTGTCCCTCACGCCTTCCCAGCCACTTGGAACCATGGACACTCTCTGGCCCTGCTCCTCTTTCACTGGTGTGGGTCTTTTCACAGGCTTCCTCATCTGCCCACTTTGCTTTTCTCTATTATATTCTTTTTCAAGGCTAAGTGCAGGGACTTCCCTGGTAGTCTAGTGGTTAAGAACCTGCCTTTCAATGGAGGGGATGTGGGTTCGATCCCTGGTCGGGAAACAAAGATCCCACGTGCCCTGGGCCAGCTAAGCCCGTGCACGGCAACCAAGACCAGATGCAGCCAAATAAATAAATATTAAGGCTGAGCTCAAATGTTACCTTATCTCTCAAACTGTCCCTTGTATTCCCACCCTTAGATAATTCAGTTATCCTACCTTTTGTTTTGGAGGTCTTCACACTTTCTATGGTGTTTAATGCTGTGTGTATCTGTTGTTACTACCACCCTCTCTGCTTCAAGCCTTTTGAAGGCAGAAACAGTATATCCCATGAATGAATGAATGAGTGAACAAATGAATGTGCATGCTCAGTTGTTCAGTCATGTCCAACTCTTAGCATCCTGTGAACTGCAGCCCACTAGGCTCCTCTATCCGTGGGATTTTTCAGGCAAGAATAACTGGAGTGAGTTGCCATATCCTCCTCTAGGGGACCTTCCCAACCCAGGGATCAAACCTACATCTCCTGTGTCTCCTAGCATTGGCAGGTGAATTCTTTAACACTGAGCTGCCAGGAAAGCCCCTGAGAAAATGAATGAATGGATACTTTTTCTGTTTGTCTACATATTAACTGCCTAGTCTGTCTTAGCAATCAGTAACAAGCACAAAGCTAAATTATTTCTCAAGAAGTGATAGTCATCCTTGATATTAGTTTTCCAGTGACAGTGGTTTCTTTTCCTCTATCCAAAACCCTCAGCTTCTGGACTCCTGTTGTTTTACTCTTGTCTTAGCATATCCCATTTTGAGAGGATTTTTTCCTTGTAGTATTAACTACTTTAAATCCTTTGCAGGTTTGAGTAAGTGAGAGGTATAATGTAATCTCTTCTGAGCATCATATGAGCTAAATAAAATCTTTCTTCCATCCAAGCCTGCATCATTTTTTCCACTTCCCTTCCCCACTTACTGTATCCTGTATAAAACTGATGTCAGCTGCTCGTGTGTCCATCAAGTTGCCTAATGTTTTGAGTCAGTATCCTTTATTAATTTATTTTGCTCCTGCATCCATGATTGGCTAGAATTCTTCAACAATTTCTTTTTGGCTAATAGATTTACAAAATCAAAACTTTCTAAAGCACCTCCCTTTTGCTGGTATCATTATGCATGTTGCAGTAGCAGAGAATATAATGGTGTTTTGTGCAACACTGTGGAAGAGTTAAGTAGGAAGAATGAAAAGAGACTCAACAAAAAGAAATACCTGCAGGCTTGTCAGAGAATCAAAGTGAATTTCCTAAAACTGCTCATATGGTGACAAGAATATGCAACTTCTGGATTAAATCATTAGGTGTAAAATCGTATTCTGAAGAAAGCTCATCAGAATGATGGTTCTTTGATGTATGGAATGGATTGTTTACCTGATGAAGCAACACAACAGGTATGTCAGGAATAACCAGCTTTACAGCTGACAGCAAACTCCCTCGGGCAAGGACTTTATATATCTGGCACAATTATACTTATTGTATATCAGTGCTGTATAAACATTTAATAACAGTTCCTTCCACACCTATTCCAGGCAGGTCGAGCCTTCCTGACTGTCATGTCTGTAATCAAATATGTATTTTCACATTAATCATTTGAGGTGTGGTGCCACTGTTAGTCCGGTTTCTTTTGGATGACCTGTCTTCTCTAGGCTTGGGGTGTGCTCTGGGTGACTGGAATATAAATAGCTGTGAAAAAAAACTCTCTTCATTTTTATAGTTGAATGACTTGCATAGAGTGAGCTATACTTTTTCGTAAAGGCAAGTCACCTTTGTTGGGGGTTACACCCGTATCTGGACTTATTCATCCAGGCTCTTTAATCCACAGCTGGCCTCTGGGCAGCTTACTTGATCTCTCCTGAGATCAGTTTGCTCTTCTGAAAAAGATCTAATCACAAAGGTTGTTTCTGGCACCAAAGTTTTATGTACTGCCTATTTCCAGATGTAATATTGGTGCTTCTTCATTCAGGAGTAAATGTGCTCATTCTTAAGTCTGTCTTTCTAGTAAATGTGGGAAATGCGCTACTATTTAAACTTTTCATCTGTTGTCTGATGTTATTTTTTCTTTAAGAGAAATTTACACAATATTCTTTTTTTTTTTTTTTTTGCTTTTTTAAACTGTTTATGGGGTTCTCGTGGCACGAATACTTCTTGCCATTCCCTCCTCCAGTGGACCACATTTTGTCAGAACTCTTCATTATTTAGAAGAGAATCATTGTGGGAACAGATTGGAATTCCAAAGTACATACATAGAGAAAAGCATAGCTATTGAATTAGGTGAATTTTAAAGGAATAACACATTTAAATTGATCAGAAAGAACAGAATCTACTGGCTCTGGGAGATAAGTCTACTAATCCTATGAACTCTGCCCCTTGGTTTCTTTATCAGTGAAATGAGATAAAGTCTTAAAGGGCCATTGCATTTACAGGAGTTTCAGTTGGAATGTATATGTGCATGCTCAGTCACTCAGTGGAACTTTCTTGTAAAAAGATGCTTCGAAGGCTGGTGTTTCAAGTTTTCTGTCCCCACCCCTCTCATGACTTTTACCACAGTTTCTTTATGTCTAGCTCCATTTGGAGCTACCATCTTTGCTCATACATAGCCCTCTGATATTTGTTACTGGTGGTGTAGCAACACTGATCAGACCACTGTGCTGTGCTTAGTCGCTCAGTTGTGTCCGACTCTTTGTGACCCCAGTGGACTGTAGCCTGCCAGGCTCCTCTGTCCATGGGATTCTCCAGGCAAGGATACTGCAGTGGGTTGCCATGCCCTCCTCCAGGGAATCTTCCCAACCCAGGGATCGAACCCAGGTCTCCCTCACTGCAAGCAGATTCTTTACTGTCTGAGCCACCAGGGAAGCTCAGACCACAGAAGGATTTAATCTGTTTTTTGTTTCCACCAACAATTTCCTCCAAAGGCCCAAGTTTATTTGCCAAAAGTGAAGTAGTTAAGGCCTCATAAAAAAGCTATGTAAATCCTTTTGGTTTTATTCACCTTGTCTTCCTCTCCTATCTGGGAACTCCCGGTCTACAGAAGTTTCATTTGTGCACACTGACGTTTCCAAGGGTGACTTGGGCAAACTGGAAAAGTTCTTTGGTCCAGGCCAACATTGGAATCATTCCTACTCACTTTCACTCCGTGAACCCTGGGTAGGTTTTTCTGCAGGAGCACAGAGAGTTCTGTCTAGTTCCACTGATCTTCACAGTTGGGTGACCTTCAACACCTAACAGTAACTATTGTGCTTCCCATTACAATGATTTACCCCTGTGTTACTCTCATGTTTAAATTAATAATGTAATTGATCTATTAATATATCAATGCATGAATACACTGAGAATCATATGAGCCACGAATACTGTGTGACATGTCTTATTTATTCCTCTAAACACCTTTAAAAATGTATACTTCTTCCAAGTCCCCAATTACTGATTTTGACCTCTCCATCATTGACTAGGATCAACTTGCTTAATCCGATCTTTGTTTCTGTATTAGTAAATCTTGTAATCTGTATTGTTATGATCATTTTCCCATTTTGATTCCCCCACTAGTGGCTGCAGTTCATAGAAGAATCATGTACCAGATCGTTCATTCAAGTCATTCATACTGCAAAGACTTTGAGAACTTACCGCATGCCAAGCAGTGGTCTAGAACTTGCCCATAAGTATTCAAATGTCCTATAACACATACCTCATTTTATCATGCTTCTGTTTATTGTACTTCACAGATACTGCTGTACTGCTATTTTTAAAAGGCTTGTAGCAATCCTGCATTATCAGACAATACTTAGCATTTTTAGCAATAAAGTATTTAAAGTATTCTTTTTTAAAGAATTAGGGAGATGGGTTTTTTTGTTTTTTTGGCTGCACTGGGTCTTCGTTGATGTATGCTGCTTTCTCTAGTTGCAGTGAGTGGGGGCTAGTCTGTATTTGCAGTGCTTGGGTTTCTCACTTTGGTGGCTTCTCATTGCAGAGCACAGTCTCTAGAGTGCACGGGTTTCAGTAGTTGCAGCATGCAGGCTCAGTAGTTGTGGTTCTCAGACTCTGGAGCATGGACTCAGTAGTTGTGGTACACAGGCTTAGTTGCCTCTCGGCACATCTAATCTTCCTGGACCAGGGATCAAACCTGTGTCTCCTGCATTGGCAAACTGACTGTTAACCACTGGACCACCAGGGAAATCCAGCAATAAAGTATTTTTTAATGAAGGTATGTGTGTAGACACAATGCTATTGCACATAACAGATGAGAGTATAGTGTAAATATAACTTTTATATGCATTGGGAAACCAGAAAATCCATGGGACTTGCCTTATTGCAATATTTGCTTTACTGTGGTGGTCTGGAACTGAACTCGTAGTATCTAAGTTATACATACCTCAGCTGAGACTTTAGTGACATCAAGGATCACTGATCACGGATCACCATAACAAATATAATAATAAGAAAAAGTTTTAAATGCTACAAGAATTACAAAAATGTGACACAGAGACACCAAGTAAGAAAATACTGTTGGGAAAATCATACTAATAGACTTCTGAACAGAGTTGCCACAAACCTTCAGCCCAAAAAGTATGCACTGTCTACAAAGTACAATAAAGTCAAGTGCAAAAAAACAAGCTATGCCTGTATTTTTCCCTTCTCCTCTGACAATATTTGCTTCATATTTGGGGGAGCTCTGATGACTGTTGCATACATAATTGTTTTACCTTCTTGGTAAATTGAATTTTTTATCATAAAGTTCTTTATCTCCTCTAACAATTTTTGACTTAAGGTTTAGTTTTTCTGCTGTTAGTATACCACCCCCACTCTCTTTTGATTACTAAGATGAATTATGTTTTCCCATACTTTTACTTTCAAAGTATCTGTGTCTGTTAATCCTTAGAAATAAGTCTCTTGTAGAAAGCATATACTTGGATTCTGTTTTGTTTTTTTTTTCTAATCCACTGAGCCGGTCTATATCTTTTGATTGGGGAATTTAATCCATTTACAGTTAAAGTAATCACTTAAAGACGTCCCTAGTGGTCAAGTGATTAAGACTCTGCCTTCCAGTGCAGGGGGTGTGAGTTCAATCCCTGGGGAGCTAAAATCCCACACAACTCACTTCCAAAAAAAATCAAAACATGAAACAGTATTGTAACAAATTCAATAAAGACTTTAAAAACGGCCCACATCTTAGAAATAGTAATTACTGTAGAAGGACTCACTATTGCCATTCTTTGTTTTCTGTAAGATTTATTGCTTTTTCTCCCTCGTTTGCTTCCTTACTGCCTTCCTTTGTGTTTAGTTGATTTTTTTTTTTTTTGTAGTGACATATTTTGTTTTCCTTCTCGTTTCCTTTTACTTACGTTCTATAGATGTTTTCTTTGTGGTTGCCATGGGATTGCAGAACACCCTAAAGTTCTAACAATATATTTTAAACTGATAACTTCAACTGCATACAGAAACTCTACTCATTTAAGTCTCTGCCCCACCTGTATTTACATTATTGACGTCACAAATTGCATCTGGGAACACTGTGTACCTGTCACCACAGATTTATAACCATTGTTTATGCTTTTATCTTTTAAAGCCTATTTAAAAATGAGTGGTGAAGTTACAGACGAAAATTGTAACAATCCAGGTTTTTGTATTTGTCCATATGTTGACTATAACCAGAGGACTTCTGAAGTCATACGATTTCAAGTTCCTATCCAGCATCTTTTTGTCCCAACCTTAAGAACTATCTTTAGCATTTCTTGTAGGGTGAGGCTAGTGTTGACTCCCTCAGCTTTTGTTCACCTGAGAATGTCTCAATTTCTCTCTCTCATTTTTAAAGAACAGTTTTGCCGGATATAGTATTCTCAGATGGTGATTTTTTTCTCTTTCAGTACCTTAAATATATCATCCCCTTGCTTTCTAGCCTGTAAGATTTCTGCTGAGAAATCCACTGATGTTATTCTTGAAAATCCCTCATATATGATGAGCCACTTTTCTCTTGCTGCTTTCAAGATTCTCTCTTTGTCTTCTGTTTTGGTTCTTTTTTTGATTATTATTTGATTATTGGTTTATAATAATCCTTTTTGGTTTACCCTACCTAGAGTTTATTAAGATTCTTGTATGTATATATCCGTGTCCTTCCTCAAATTTGGGACATTTTCACCATTTTTTCTTCAAATAAATTCTTTGCCCCGTTCTCTCTCTCTATTCATCTGGCACTCCCATAATGAATATATTAATCTGCTTAATGGTATCTCATAAGTCCTGTAGGTTCTCTTCACTTTTCTTCATTCTTTTTGTTCCTCAGATTTAATAATTTTGAATGATGCATCTTGAAGTTTTCTGATTCTGTTTTTCTGCTTGTTTGAGTTCATTGTTGAACCTCTCTAGTGAATTTTTTAATTCAATTATTTGTTTTTTCAGCTTGGTGGTTTCTGTTTGGTTCTCTTTTTTAAAAACATTTTTACTGGAGTATAGTTGCTTTACAATGTTGTGTTATTTTCTGCTGTACAGCAAAGTAGATCAAGTATACATATACATCTATCCCCTCTTTTTTGGATTTCCTTCCCGTTTAGGTCACCACAGAACATTGAGTAGAGTTTCCTGTGCTATACAGTAGGTTCTCGTTATTTATTTTGTACATAGTAGTGTATATATATTGGGATTCCCTGATGGCTCAGATGGTAAAGAATCTGTCTGTAATGCAGGAGACCTGGTTTCAATCACTGGTCAGGAGATCCCCAGGAGAAGGGAATGGCGGCCCATTCCAATATCCTTGCTTGGAGAATTCCATGGACAGAGAAGCCTGGTGGACTAAAGTCTTGAGCTTCCCTGGTGGCTCAGCTGGTAAAGAACCCACCTGCAATGTGGGAGACCTGGGTTAGATCCCTGGGTTGGGGAGATCCCCTAGAGAAGGGATAGGCTAACCACTCCAGTATTCTGGCCTGGAGAATTCCGTGGACTATATATTCCACTATTCCGTGGACTATATGGGGTCACAAAAAGTCAGACACGACTGAGTAACTTTCAGTGTATATAGGTCTATCCCAATGGTTCTTTTATTAATAATTTTTATCTCTTTATTGATAGTCTCCTTTTGTTCATGCATTGTTTTTCTAAATTTATTTAGTTGTCTGTCTGTATTCTTCTTTATCTCATTGTTTTAAAGTCTTCATTAGGTAAGTCTAAGACCTGTGTTTCTTTAGGGTTGGTTTGTGTAGGTTAACTTTGTTCCTTTGAATGGCCCTTGTTTACCATAAACAATGGCCCTTGTTTATGTCTTGTGACCTTTTGTTGAAAATTGAGCATTTGAAAAGCCATTTTCTCACTCAGTCTTTGTGGACTGGCTCTGCACAGAGGAGGGTCTTCACTAGTCAGCCTGGAATGAAGGCTTAAGTTTCAGCTATTTTCTGAGGCTATGTCTTCCCTGCACCTGTACAGTTACTTTTCTCCCCTCCAGTTCTCCTGTATATGTGGCAGTTTTTAAATCTCTTAATTTTCCTAACAGTCTTATCCTTGCCCACTCTCAGGACCTTAGATGTTCTGTTGTATTCCCCTACCTGTAATCTCTTGCCCTCAGGTGCCCATGGGCCTGCTATTGCTGCCACAGGCTGCTTCCCCCACCACTGCTTTCTGTAGCCTCCAACCTGATAGCCAAAATATGTCACCATTCCCATCAATGCTCTGAATCAGGCCAGAAGGAAACCAGTTCCCACGAAAAACCAGAATGTTGCAAACAAGTTCTGCTATTTCCTTGTGTCCTGAAGGAGGAACCAGAAATTGGTTGACATCATCCTGACCATGTCATGCTATATCAGGAAGGGATGGAGTAAAGGTGAGCAAAAATGTCCCAAATGTCTTACTGATTTTTTTTCTCTATTAAATTTGTTACAGTACTGCTTCTGTTTTATGTTTTGATTCTTTGGCCTTGAAGCATGTGGGATCTCAGCTCCTTGACCAGGGATCGAATCCACACATCCTGCCTTGGAGGGTGAAGTCTTAACCACTGGACCTCCAGGGAAGTCCCCTGTCTTATTGTTTTGAGTACAGTTTTTTTTCTTGGTTAGGCATTCATTTGGTTGCTGCAGCTTCTTAATTGGTTCTCAAGTTCCCACAAAGCTGCTTTGGTGCATATGTTGTTGATCCTTTGATATTTCCATGGGAGAACAAGGGCCTGCAGCTTCCTAGTCTGTCATCTTGCTGATGTCACCCTTGTTAATAAGTAACTCATAGTCCAGGGAGGAAGAGAGACACACAATGAGAAGGACATAAATAGCTTTGTGTTTTTGAAAAAGATAACTTAAGATTACACATCCTTGTATTGGGCTGGCCAAAAACTTTGTGCATGTTTTTCTGTAAGATGTTATGGAAAAACCCAAATGAATTTTCTGGCCAACACAGTACAAGAAAAAATAAACTTCAGAGCCAGGAAAACCACTAGAAACCTGTGTGTTAGTCTAGGTGAGAAATGAGAAGGGCCTGGACTAAGACAGAGGCATACATTTAAGAAATATTGAGGAGGTACAGTTCTAAGGCTCAGTAGCCTATTGGAAGCATGTGCCAGGGATGTGAGGACAGAGGAAAGATAGAATCAAGAAATAGACAAGCAGTAACTGTAGAAATATACCCAGTAGCTCTGACTTTAAGCAAGTTTCTTAGCCATTCTATGCTCGTTTCCTCATCTATTAAATAGGATGGCTGTGAAGGCTGAAAGAGATAGCATGTGTAAGTGCCTAGTATGTTGTAGGCACTTCATCAATTAGTTTATTTTTCCCCATCCCCCTACCTCTAGCCTTCTACCTTCTACCACTTCATTCATACCTTCTACCATGGCTTCCCTGGTAGCTCAGATGGTAAAGCGTCTGCCTGCAATGTGGGAGACCCTGGTTCAACCCCTGGATTGGGAAGATCCTCTGGAGAAGGAAATGGCAACCCACCTCAGCACTCTTGCCTGGAAAATTCCACGGACAGGGGAGCCTTGTAAGCTACAGTCCATGGGGTCGCAAAGAGTCGGACACAACAGAGCGACTTCACTTCACTTCACCACCTCTAACCAGCATCACTAGATTATGCAGCTTGGCAGATGGCGATGCTGCTAATTAAAATGTAGAATAGGAAAAGTGCAAGCCAATCTTTTAAATCTCTGGGTTTGTTGGAGTTTTTTTTTAAACTCTCACTCTTCAGCAATAATACACACTAGACAGATTCTATATAAGGAAATGTTTGCATTAATGTTTATCTTTGTCAAACAAACTCTCCTACGTGTCCTAAAATTATTTTCTGATTCCCAGAATATTCCCCTAAAATTAGGCAGGAAGCAAGGTCACTTTGAGCACATGGTTGGTTCCAGGTTGTTCAGTAAATTTGGAGCAAAGTGATAAAAATAATTTCTGTCTCCTGGCTCTTGAGCCAATACTTTGTTATCAAGTCTGAGGCTTTTTAAAAATTCTCTGAGAATCTTCTCCAAATGGCTATAATTTGACAGATTTATAGCCATGTAAATAGATGTGTGCATTCACGATGACAGTTTAAATATTATGTTTAGAGATTATGAAAGGAAAATAGGAAAAGGAACTTCAGCTAGCCCTTTGCCTCTTCTCAAGGCACTGACATTTTTGTAAGTTATATTTTCCATAGGCCAAAATTCAAATTGCTATCAATACTAGAGAATGTTGGTTTTCATGCAACTGCTATTTTGTATTTACTATGTCTAGCTTAACAACTCAATATGTGGTAAGTTGTAAAAGTTGACGAAGAGCAATTTAAAAACATGTTCTTGAGATAATCTGAAATTATCAGGATATTGTGTTTAACCCTTGATAAATAATGCTGTAGTTAAGATCTATGTATCAGATTTTAGAAGATGGTCATTATATATCTGGGTATTCCATTCTAATAAAAAAAAATCCATTGGCTTGTAAAATATAAAATCGGAGAAGTTGGGATGATCCAGGCTTCTAGCTGAGGAATGGCGTAAGCAGTTATTGCAACTATGCCCTTGGGTTTTTTCCTCTAAGTCATACTCCACTTTCTCACACCACCCAGAAATGGAGTTTCCCAAAGTCCTGCATTTTATTAATCATACATTTTGAAGTCTTTTCAAGAAAAACAAAAGCTGTAAAAATATCATGTGGCAACAACAACAAAAAAGTAGCAGCATCTAATTCGTTTCTGCTCATCCTGTAGCTGTGGTCCACTTCCTGCAGCACGTTGCTTATCCAGTGAAATAGTCAAATATGTCATCAGATGTTGCCTCTCATAGAGAAAGTAGCAAGCACATTTTTGGGGTACTGAAAATAATGAAACTGTGATGGGACTCTTATCATAACTCCATCATTATGCACTTAGAGATATTTTTCTTTGGCAGAGTCCTAATGACTGGAAAGACAGAAGTGTTCAGTGAGTGACGTCTCCATCTGTTTTCACATGTGAGCTCTCTTATTCAGAGGTTTGACTTCAGCAGATCATAGGGTTACATTTCTCAGAGATGATACATGGACATGCCCAGGCACAGAGAATAGTTTTGCCTCATAAAACCTTATCTCTTTTCTAAATTTTTTAATTGGTGGAAAATTGCTTTACAGTGTCATGTTGGTTTCTGCTGTTCAACAACAAGAATCAGTCATGTTTACGTGTGTGTGTGTGTGTGTATTCCTTCCCTCCCTCCCATTCCTCCCCTCCCTCCATCCTACCCCTCTAGGTCATCACAGAACACCAGGCTGGGCTCCCTCTCTTATTGAGCAACTTCCTACTAACTATCTGTTTTACATATCACAGTGTATATATGTCATTGCTACTTTCTCAGTTTGTCCCACCCTCACCTTCCCCCACTGTGTCCACAAGTTTGTTGTCTACTAGGTTTGTCAGTACCATTTTTCTAGGTTGCATATATATGTGTTAATATACCATACTTGTTTTTCTGTTTCTGACTATTTCACTCTGAAAGACTCTAGGTTCATCCACTTCACTACAGCTGACTCAAATTCGTTCCTTTTTATGGCTGAGTGATATTCCATTGTATAAATGTACCACAACTGCTTTATCCATTAACTACAATAAGGTATCACCCCATACCATTTGGAATGACCATCATCAAAAAAACCTGCAAACAATAAATGCTGAAGAGGATGTGGATAAAAGAGAATCCTCCTGCACTGTTGATGGGAACATAAGCTGATACAGGTATTATGGAAAACATTATGGAGACTCCTTTAAAAACCAAGAATAAATCTACCATGTGTTGTGTTTAGTCGCTCAGTCATGTCCACATCTTTGTGACCCTTTCAACTGTAGCCCGAAGGCTCCTATGTCCATGGAATTTTTCAGGCAAGAATACTATGGTGTGTTGCCATTTTCCTTCTCCAGAGGATCTTCCTGACCCAGGGATCAAACACACATCTCCCTGTGTCTCCTGCATTGCAGGCAGATTCTTTACCGCCTAGCAATCCCACTACTGGGCATATACCCTGAGAAAACCACAACTTGAAAAGACAACATGTACCCCAATGTTCTTTGAAGCAATATTTATAATAGAGAAGATGGAAGCAACCTAGATGTCCATCAACAGATGAATGGAAGAAACAAGATTGCCAGGAGAAATATCAGCAATCTCAGATATGCGGGTGATACCACTCTAATGGCAGAAAGCAAAGAGGAACTAAAGAGGCTCAATGAGGGTGAAGAAGGAGAGTAAAAAAGCCAGCTTAAAACTCACTATTAAAAAAACTAAGGTCATGGCATCTGGTCCCATCACTTAATGGTAAATAGAAGGGGAAAAGGTGGAAGCAGTAACAGATTTCCTCTTCCTGGGCTCTAAAATCACTGTGGATGGTGACTGCAGCCATGAAATTAGAAGATGATTCCTTCTTGGCAGGAAAGCTATGACAAACCTAGACAATGTGTTAAAAAGCAAAGACATCACTTTGTTGACAGAGTTCCATATAGTCAAGGTTATGGTCTTTCCAGTAGTCATTTCAGATGTGAGAGCTGGACCATAAAGAAGGTAGAGCACCAAAGAATTGATGCTTTCGAACTGTGGTGCTGGAGAAGACCCTCCAAGAAGACCCTTGGAGATCCAACCAGTCAATCTTAAAGGAAATCAACCCTGAATACTTATTGGAAAGACTGATGCTGAAGCAGAAGCTCCAGTACTTTGGCCACGTGATACTAACAGCCAACTCATTGGAAAAGACCCTGATGCTGGGGAAGATTGAGGGCAGAAGGAGAAGAGGGCGACAGGATGAGATGGTTGGATGGCATCACCGACTCAATGGACAGATGGTGAGGGAAGGGAAGCCTGGCATACTGCAGTCTGTGGGGTCACAAAGAGTCAGACACGACTTGGTGACTGAACAATAACAACAACTGGTCTTTTTCTTTAAACTAAAAAATAATTATGAAGAGCTTCAGAAATAAAAGAATAAAAAATGTGGTATCAAATACTGTGCACCCACCCTCAAAATAAAACAGATGCTAATAATGTCAGAAATTAAATTTTGCAGATAGCTTAGTCTCCATCTCTGTCTCTTCCCCATTTCTTCCTCCAAAGAGATAACCATTGTTTCCGGACATTGGTGGACTTCATTTCTATGAAACGTCTTAATAGTTCTACAATCTACTTATGCAGTTGCTGTTTAGTCCCAAATCATGTCCGACTCCTTGAGACCCCACAGGCTATGGCCTGCCAGGCTTCTCTGGACTATCTACTTATCCATCTCTACAAAAACATGTTTTTCCATGAGCCCCAGGTCTTGTTTCCTGATTCCATACTAGCCAAGTTCCTAAGTTCCAAGAGCAGCCACTGCTCCCCATGACTGTGTCACAGGGCCACCGTCATGTCACCTCGTGTCTCACTGATTGTCAGTTCCTGGGCATTTTAGGAACCCTGTGTTTCCCCTTCTCTCTTACAAACTTAGCCATATGTGTTAACAATTGTGTATTATACTTTAGCCAGCACATCTGAGTGATATAAACAGGAGTGTTTTCTGGTTTGCTCTCTCAATACTGTAAAAAGCAGTTCTCCAATCAATCCATCCTAAAGAAGATCAATCCTGGGTGTTCATTGGAAGGACTGATGTTGAAGCTGAAACTCCAATACTTTGGCCCCCTCATGCGAAGAGCTGACTCATTGGAAAAGACCCTAATGCTGGGTAGGATTGGGGGCAGGAGGAGAAGGGGACGACAGAGGATGAGATGGTTGGATGGCATTACCGACTCAATGGACATGGGTTTGGATAGACTATGAGAGTTGGTGATGGACAGAGAGGCCTGGTGTGCTGCAATTCATGGGGTCGCAAAGAGTCAGACACAACTGAGCGACTGAACTGAACTGAACTGAACTTCATTTTCATGAACCAGTCATTTTGCTGTAGTAATTCTTTCATGTCTTGTGTTAATGTTTTGGTTGGACTGTGCATAGTTACTACGTACCATGTTTTGGATCAGTGTGTATTAGGACCCTTAGAGCAAGGCTCCCGAGCCTGTTTCTTAGTTACCTTCTAACTGTAAGATTCTGTATAAAATATTTTATAACAATTTTATTATAAAAACAAACTTCATTTCCATTGTTAAGAATACTTCCAAGAAGTGACCATAGATATTTTCTTAAGAAGACATACATGGTCATGAAATAAAATGATTTAGTAAATGAATATGTTTGTTTGAGCAGATTATCTCAAAAGTTTGCATTCTTTTCCTTAACCATGAGTATTTTGTAATCTTTTTCTTAACAAAGCTTCTTTTGCCCTTATCCACTCCTTAGTCAAGATGACTGCCAAGTTTTTAATTATAAAGTAATTTACTTCATAAGCCTGAAGGAGATGAATCCTGGCTGATTACTGGAAGGATAAAACTAGAAATCCCAGTTAAGTAAAGTTTCACCCAAAACGTTCGGTTCCAAGTCATTTTTCCTTCCAAAAAACCTGGCATAGGACTCTCTCCCCTGGCCAAGTTACACCTATGTTTTTCAATGTCTTTAGAACTTTGCTGTGATCTACATTTGTTCTCTTAAAGGCCAGTAAACTTAATGGGCACTCGGCCAAACTGAGACATAGCACTGAGTAATTTAGAATCCTTCCTGATGAAATGTATCCTTGTGGAGATAACTCATTCCTTGAGCTTCATCACTGCCCAGGACCACCGATGCACAGTCCCAGGTTGTTAGCATCATCTCCCCCAACCCCTGCCTGGGAGTTGCATGAAAGTGAAAATGTTAGTGACTCAGTCGTGTCCAACTCTTTGCTACCCCATGGACTGAAGCCTGCCAGGTTCCTCTGTCCATGGAATTCTCCAGTCAAGAATACTAGTGGGTAGCCATTTCCTTCTCCAGGGGATCTTCTTGACCCAGGGATTGAACCCACATCTCCTGCATTGCAGGCAGCTGCTTACCGTCTGAGTCACCAGGGAAGCCAGGTGGGAGTTGCTTAATGTACCATTTGTATGTGTGGAGCTTCAGAACCGCCTGGCCATGCCCACGCCAACTCCCTATTCCCAACACAAATTTTGTACTCAGTTTTAAACCAAGACTGAAAGCCCTTTTATTTTGAGACTGTAATGGGATAGTTGTATTCCTCCATTATAAAATGGTTTGAAATACATTTTATATCACTTGGGAGGTTGAGCATAAACTTAGGAAAACTGATTCTGATGGAAAATGAAGGGTGTGTTAAAAGATCAGTGTGGTGGGAGAACCCTGGCAAATGATTCTGGGAGTTTTAAAGAAATCTTAAGGAGAAATCCTGAAAGCCTGGGTCAGGGTTGGGGGAGGAGGGTGTGTGGGAATGTGAGCCCTTTAAGGTCCCTTGTCACTCAGGAGTTGTAACTGGGTTCTCTCTTGAAGTATGAGGGCTTCCCTGGTGGCTCACTTGTAAAGAATCTGCCTGCAATGCAGGAGATTCAGGTTTGATCCCTGGGTCCAGAAGATCCCCTGGAGAAGGAAATGGCAACCCACTCCAGTATACTTGCCTGGGAAATCCCATGGACAGAGGAGCCTGGTGGGCTGCAGCCCATCAGGTCACAAAGAATTAGAACATGACTTAGCAACTAAACAACAATTTGGAGTATGGAAAAAGAATTAAAGTGACATCCAGACCAAGGGACAGAGAACCTGTATTTGAATCCCGGGTCTGCCTCAAAGTGACATCTTAGGACACAGGTCAATATACAGACCCAGTGGTCCATGGTCTCCTTTGTTTGGAGTTCTGCCAAGGTCAGAGTGCTGACCTTTGGAGTTCTTCTCCATCTCTAAAGAGCCTGCTACCCAGCAGATGCCTTTCCAAATATAGCTGATTTTAATTGTTTCCTTTAGTATAGGTGCATGTGATGTGGAAGCCTGGCACACATCTGCCATCATGACTTCATAGACACTCTCTCTTTACTTCCTTGACCTACACGAGATTGAGTGATCTGCCCTCTGTTCACTGGAAGCCTTTCTGTTTTCTTGAGATTCATTCCTCAAGGTCTTTACATTAGTTCAGTGCTGACATAAACAGTTTCACTCCTCTAATCTGGTTTAACTAGTGGGGCATCTATTGCTGATATTTCAGCCTTCCCACTATGTTCCTGACCTGCATCTGATCCATTTATTCATTCATGTATTCACTCAACCAACATTAAGCATCTCCAATATTCCGAGTCCTACAAAGTCTGGGGCTGAGGTTGCAAAGTGGACAGGAAAGTTTTCTGTAGTACACTGCTCCAGTAAAGGTCAACCTGGTGTCATGAGACCACCCAGAAGGCAGCTGTTTGCCCTGTTATGTTCCTGGAACAGATCTCAAATCTCCTGACCCTTAAATCCACTACTGGCCAATAAATGATATTCCCATCATAACACTTTACTTGTTTCCATATTATTAAACCATTTTCTTCTACTTTGTATTAAAGATATTCACACATATATATATATATATATATATATATATATATATATATCACTTCTCACTTCTCTGTTCCCCATCTAGTTTCTTCAGAAAATGGTACTTGCATTTATTTCTCTATTCTTGACTATCATATGGAAAATATTGAGAAATCAGCTGCATTTGAAAACTACTCCACAAAGAAAAGTTACTCTTTGAGGCATTGTACTTACTAGAAAATTAGAGATAAAAATGTAACAGTCAACCAATTGTACTTACAGTTGGTTTATTCAAATATATTTATATTCTGCCTGTGTGGACTGTAGTCTGCCAGGCTCCTCTGTCCATGGGATTTCCCAGGCAAGAATACTGGAGTGGGTTGCCATTTCCTTCTCCACAGCCATAAGTGTATAATATACCCTTCCTCTTAAGCCTCCCTCCCAGCCTCCCCCACCTCACTCCTCTAGCTCGTCACACAGTGCAGGGCTGGGCTCCCAAATGTATTTGTATTCTTAATGGCCTATTCTAGACATATTTGAATGCCTTATTGTTGGGATAATCTGGAGATGTGAGGTTTGTTTAAAGTATAGCTAGAAATCAAGGATATAAGTTTGTAAAGAAGAAAAGCAGAACAAGAAATCTAGATGAAGATATGATGAAAGATGACAATTAAATACCATATTTTTCTGAAAAGATGACAGCCACTTTAACTATGTAGTTAAACTGGAAAGGGAGGAAGACTTTAATTTGAGATATCCAATTATCTATTGATGAAAGGAGGTAATTAAAGGTTACCATGTTTATTGATAGTTCCACAGCATACAGCTAGTTAGATTCAAACAGCTTCACCAAAGTAAAATGAGAGAGAATTTTAAGATAGAAAACACAGTGCCTATAATGAAAATTATAGAGAAATGTGAGGTATATAAACTGAAGACAATGCTAGAACCTGTGTTAGAAGGAATAATGCCATAGACGCTGTGTGTTACACGGAAGCTGGGTGGTGGCCTTAGCCGTCTTTTCTTCCAACCTATGAATGCCCGCCATAAAACCTCGGATACATCTGTTGGATTGTTAAATGACTCTTTGACCACTTCTGGAGATTTTCAGAGACAAGGGGTTTCATCATTTAAAAATATGTCTTTTTCAGTAGTGAACAACTCTAATTTGCTAGAACCTAGTCCTCATGATATAATCAAATTTACCACCTCCTGTACAGTCTCCCTGGTTCTGGACTCTGAAGACCCAGAAAGTAAATCCAGTCTTTTCTTTTTCTTTTATTGTGACAGCCCTTTGTAAAGACTTGAAGAAACTGATTGTGTTTCTTTTGAGTTTCTTTTCTTAACCTAAATATCTCCCATTTTACAACTTGTTCCTGAGTTTGTTTCCATGCTTTTTGATATCCTGGGCCTCAGTTTATCAAGGGTCTTTTTTTTTTTTACATTTTTTTTAAGTCTTTATTGAATTTGTTACAGTATTGCTTCTGTTTTATGTTTTTTTCTTTTTTTCTTTTTTGGCCATGAGGCATGCGGGATCTTAGCTCCCCAGCCAGGGATTGAACCTGCACTCCCCGCAACGGAAGGCAAATGTGGGTCACTAACCACCAGACTGCCGGGGAATTCCTGCGATTTCTCTTAAAACATGGTGCTGACACCTCCGATGTGGTCTGAGCATTGCCAGAATGACAGATGGGCTCTTCATTCATCCAGACCAAGACTGCATTGTCTTTTGAAGGGTAGTCCTATCATGTTATCATTTATAAAGAGAGTTTAGTACTTTCACTCCCAAACTTTCTGAACTTTGGGTATATGTATTCTATGTTTTTTGTTTGTTTTATTTACAAACACTGAGTGAGCACCGTGCTATTTCAGGTGTAATGTGGGGCCCTGGGGACAAAAGGTGAATAAGATTCTGACTGGAGGATTTTATGATGTGCTAGAGGGAGTGACAAACACATAAAAATTAATTAGACTCTGCTGTGTGATATAAATGTGAACTCAGTGCTCTAAGAACATAGGAAAGGGAATGAACTGCTTGGAAAGGGGGACTGGTAAAGATTCATCACCCAGACATTCACTAAATAAATTGCTGTTTACCGAGAATCTTCTGTGTGTGAGACACATAAGTAGACCCTTATTTGTATGATTGTGAAGTTCCCAAGTATGGTATCAGGTCTATATTTTTCTGGATTATCTATAGAAGTTTAAAGAAAGATTCTGCAAACTTCTTCCTACATTTCCATGATGTTTTTAATTTACCAATAGGAAATGGCAACCTGCTCCAGTATTCTTGCCTGGAAAATTCCATGGACAGAGGAACCTGGCAGGCTACAGTCCTTGGGGTTGCAAAGAGTTAGACACAACTGAGCAACTGAGCGCACACACACACACACACACACACACACACACACACACACACGCACGCACGCACGCACACACACAGGTAGAGGTTAATGTCATGAACAACTGTTAGTTCCTAATGATTACCAATTTCTTTTTAAAGTACTGAAAAGCTACTCGTTATATAATTTGCTCTTGGATTTAAACATAAAATCCATGTTTAGCTTTGCAGTTTCTGGAATATTGCTTCTCCCTTCTGAAAATTTCTTGTCCTCTTTCTTTGGAATTTACCACTTCTTCCTTTTGTTGTAATTTCTCCAAGACCAATAAGAGCAGTTTCATGATGTTCATCATCCTCTTGCTCTCCTGCATCTCCTAATTCTTCCCATGAGAAAACCCTCCCTCAGCCTCTCCCACCCCCACAGTCCCCCCAGGCCCCCAGCCCCTCACCCCCTCTTTCCTTGAAGCATCAGTTTTCAAGGTTTGGTCTATTGATAGACCTTAAGAGGTCTTCTAGTGTGAAGAGATTCAATTCAGAGGCTCTGTAGAGGATTGTGTTGTGATGTAAAATAATTCTTACTTTTGTCTTGTAAATAATAAGCAAGTCACATCTGATCCTTCCCTATTTGTCACAGGTGAATCCCCGTCTAGCACGCCAGTACAGCCCAGTGCTGTTTATCTGACTGCCCGAGAGACGCAGGTTCTCATAGTCTTACCCAGTATGTTCAGTGTGTTACCATTGTAACATGTGATCAGTATAAAAATTACTCTTGAGATATTTTACATTCTTTTGTCCTACTAAGTCTTTGAAATCTGATGTATGTTTTAGAGAGCACGTCTTAAGTGCTCAGTAGCCACGTGGGACTATTGGCTTCCATGTCGGACAGTACTGGTCTAGCCTGTGACTCAGTGAGGACACAAAGCATGTCTTGTGTCCCTGGCACAAAACCCAGTGCCTGGCATATAGTAAATACTCAGTAAATGTGGAAGTAGAAGAGCAGAAGGGAGCCATCTGCACCACCTCTGTGTGTAACAAGGATCACGTTCATTCAGGTGTTTTTCTCTTTTGCATTTCCTTATGTTCAAAATTGCCCTATTGTGCAAGAGATGTGCTTATGGAGGGCTGGTGCAAAAATACAAAGTGAAAGAAGGAGTTGTTATTTAGCTTTTCGACATCTAAAGCCAAGTTTGTTTGGTTAAGAAAGAAAAGAGATTTTAATAGTTTTTAGTTCTCATTGTCATATCAAAATTTAGATCTTATAGACTATCAGATATACTAAAATCTACTTATAATTCAACATGTCCAAGTGAAAATAACAGGAATTGTGTATATAGTGTACAGAATTATGTATAGAATATATTTAGTATATAAAAGGAAATTAACAAAAGAAATGTCACTCTGCCAGTTGGCCAAATGATTTTAATGAAACTGAGACCTAGTTATGTAGTATTTAGATGTCCTGCAGGGTTAGGAACAAAGGTCAAAATTTTAAAAATTAAGAATAATAAAATGCACTAATCATTTTCTAGGTTTTTGGCCATCTACACAAGAGGTTCTTTAACTTGTGGATTCTTGCTCCACCTTTGACCCATTCAGAATGTTCTAACTCTCTGAAAAAATGTTGTAAGATAATAAATGTAGGGGAATGTTAGGGAGGAAGGGTAGAGTGAATGGAGACAAAGGGCTGGCTTGTTGCTCTTTTAGTTGCTATTTTTACCCCCACACGTTTAACAAAAATGTCAGCTTTTGATGAACATGGACCCACCAGTTGCACACACTGTGTACCTCCTGGGTAGCAGGTTAGGGTCACCATCTTCCCCACTGTGTGTCCTCTGCTAGTGAATCTTCCATTATCCCCCACAAATACCCATGTTCTCCGTATCCTGTCCCATCCAAAACACCCTCAAGAAATGATTTGAAACTTTTATATAAAACTGGTAGAACCTCATCAAAAGGCTTGAACAATGAAGGCTCCCGTGTATGTCCATGTGTCTGTTTCTAAGATGCCAAGGGGTCTTGCTGTCTGCTCTTCTCATGGGATGAGGAAGATGAATTAACTCACATGGAAGATTGAGATGTATTAAAAGCAATTGCCTGCTCTTTCTCAGAACTAAAAATGGTGTGTTTTTTGAGGGGTAGGGGTCCTAAAGGCTGAGCCTTCTTTCTGATGAGCAGTCAGAAAGTGATGGAATTAATTTTTCAGTTCGGGTGGAAGGTGGAGTGGGAATCAGTGGAAAGTAGCCTTGCTGACCTGCCTGGGCAGGAAGCGGGCAGAGTTGAGGGTCCTGGGAGAGGAGATGCCCATGCACTTGGACCCTTCCTGTCAGGTGGAAGTGGGAGGGAGTGGCGCTTGGGTGGCTGGAGCTTTGACCTTGGAAGTCTGAGCAGGGGGCGTCTGAGATCACCTTCAGGCAAAGGGTGGCTTCCCTGATAGCTCAGCTGGTAAAGAATCCGCCTGCAATGCAGGAGATCCCGGTTCGATTCCTGGGTTGGGAAGATCCGCTGGAAGGGATAGGCTACCCACTCCAGTATTCTTGGGCTTCCCTGGTGGCTCAGCTGGTAAAGAATCTGCCTGTAATGCAGGAAACCCTGGGTTTGATCCCTGGGTTGGGACGATCCCTTGGAGAAGGGAACGGCTACCCACTTTGGTATTCTGGCCTGGAGAATCCCCATGGACTATACAGTCCATGGGGTCAAACAGAGTCGGACAGGACTGAATGACCTTCATTCACTTCAGGCAAAGGGAGTGGAGTTCCTGTGGGGGACTTCACTTCAAGATACCCCCCCATTTGAGATGGAAAGGGGAGCCGGTGAGACTTAGCCTCCACTTGGGGGGAGCAACGTCAGACCTGAGTCTAAAAGCAGCATGTGGGGCAGGGAAGGGGTCCGAGGACTTAGTGGGACTTGTTCACTTTAGAATGGCTTGTTTTATACATGTGAATTTCACTTCACTTAAGAAAAATAAGAGTTTGATATTGAAACTCCAACTAAAAACCGTAATTTATCTACTTAAAAAATAGTTGTCATATACAATGGAACTATATGTAACTTTGTTCTGTATTTTCTAAGTCTCCTGTAAATGTGTTATCATATTTTCATAATTTAAAAAAATAAAAAAGAGAGAAAGAAAGAAACAAAAAAGAAGACTTAGCAGTGAGGACTTAACCGTGCTCAGCTTAGGAATAGAAGACTGGCAGACCTTGTTGGAGCAGTCAGAGCCACCGTGGGTTCTCGAATGATCCAGGGGAGGAGGGGAACACCAGAGACGAGTAAGTAACAGGGGCAAGAGCTGGTGGCAGCTCTGATTTAGGTGGAGAAAATTAAAAAGTGTCGCATGTTATAGAAATACATATCTAATATGCTATTAAAAATTTCGATGGTTCTCCATTGCCCATGGAAATAAGATCTAAAACCGTTTTAATGGCATTCCAGGCTTTCTGTGAAGCTCCAAATCTTTCCTTGGAGTTTTGCATTCCTGCCGTCTTCCAGCCACCCTGGTTCCATTGCTGCCCCTCATATGATTTCCACTTGGATATTTCGCTGCTTTTACTCTGTGGTGACAGTGGGCAGATGCCCGTTTGGGATTTTTAATAGGTTTCATAAGTGGGAAAGAGCCTCTGACTCTGATTTTCAGCAGATCTACTGTCTGTCTGTCTCCTTCCTAGCTTCCTATTTCTCCTGCTCCTGCTACCTCCTGACCTAGTATCTTCCTGCACCACATAAAATCTTTACTATCTCAGTAAAAACAAAATTTCATTTTGCATCCAATCAAACAGTTAAATACCTTGTCATTTCTTGACCTGATGTTCATTCATTCACTCAAGTGCAAGTTGCAGGTGTTAGTCCCTCAGTCGTGTCCAGCTCTTTGTGACCTCACGGACTGTAGCTGCCAGGTTCCTCTGTCCATGGGATTCTCCAGGCAAGAATACTGGAGTGGGTAGCCATTCTCTTCTCCAGGGGATTTTTCCCAACCCCGGGATTGAACCTGGGTCTCCTGCATTGCAGGTAGATTCTTCACCGTCTGAGCCACCAGGGAAGCCCCAGCAAATGCTTAATTATTACACCAGGCATGATACTTGCCTTGGGAATCCAGAGATGAATAGGTCATGGATCCCAAAGAAGACCTGTAATTCTGAAAGAAAGTAAGAGAAGTCATTTCCCAAGATGAAAGGCTCATCTTCAGTTGTGAAAGTTATTTGATTTTATGGATGTTTCCTTACAGCTGTTTGGAAGGGTTGCAGAGTACAAGTGATTGAAAGATGTTTTGAAGACTTTTTGTGTTTGCCTCACTGACACAGTCTTTGTTTGCTTAAAGTATGGAACAACTAATAACAATCCCTTAGCATCCATTGTGGTACCTCACGCCTTTTTAGTAAAAACAATAGCTAAAAGGCTGCATACTCTGACACGGGATCTCTCACAGTCCCTTTTCCAGTCCATTGCATCTTTGATTGTGAAGCGTGAAAAGCTTGAAACAACATGTCACGGGAGAGATAATTTAGCCAAAATATGACATTAAACAGCACATGGGTCATAACTTGAGAAAATCTGGACATAGGCATGTGAACATAATGTTTTCTCTCTTCCAACCTAGGTGCCAAAGGAGGGAAGAATAATACATTGGACTGTATCCAATTAGAAAAAAAAAAAACAACGATGTAAGAAAAACAAAGCCCAGAGTTTTTATTTTCCCAAGAGATTAAATCTGGATGGGCAAAGATGATGGTGTCCTAACGGACAGAGACATCCCTTGGGGAAATGCCAAATGTGTCTCAAGTTAATATCTCCGGTCATACATGAATATTCTTCTCTTGGCTGGGGTATTTTAATAGATGTTTATTTTGAGGCACAACAAAACATATCAATTTAAATTCAGTGATTGCTGTGATGATGTCAATTCGTTTCCCACAGGTTTTACTCTTTTCTGTGCGTGCAGCTCTGTCACCCAGTTGTGTCCGACTCTTTGCGACCCCATGGAGTGTAGCCCACCAGGGTTCTCTGTCCATGGGATTCCCCAGGCAAGAATACTGGAGTGGGTTGCCATTTCCTTCTCCAGGGGAATCTTCCTGACTCAGGGATTGAACTCAAGTCTCCTGCATTCTTTACGGCCAGATTCTTTACTGGTGAGTGATGTTTTATCACTTGTCATAAGAAGGAAGGGTTTCCCTGGTGGCTCAGTGGTAAATAATACGCCTGCAATGCAGGAGCTGCAGGAGACACAGTTTCAGTCCTTGGGTGGGGAAAATCCCCTAAAGGTGGGCATGGCAACCTACTCCAGTATTCTTGCCCAGAGAATCCCATGGACAGAGGAGCCTGGCTGGCCACAGTCCATGGGGTCGAAAAGAGTTGGACATGACTGAAGAAACAGCACCCACGCACCCACTCACGAGAAGGAAACACTTTCTTTTAGCTTCATTACCTGGACAGTGGTAAATAGATGATGTGGAAACTCACCTGACATGATGAATTACATTCTGGAATGTAAATTACCCTCTCGCCATCCATAACATCCTGTTTGTGGCTTAACTATTGACTATTTATATAGATTTTCCCAGCCCCTAGAGTGTATGGGAAAGAATGTTTAGCTCTGACAAAACGAAAATGTTTCCACATATTATATTGTTTAACTAAAAGTTTTTGCCTGGAATTTTCTGCATCTGGATTACGCATGAATGGTTCAGCCATTACTTCTGGAATATTTGGAATACGATTGGTTATATTAAATGGATCTAACACTGGAGCATGCCCAAGTTATAGAAGATCATAGTTAGGAATAACATGTTCTATTTGTAAAGCATATTATGCATTCATATATAGCCTAATATTTAATTGTCAAGCTAATCATAGGAAGCAAATAATACTATTATCCCTAGTTAGCAAATGAAAGAACTAAGACTCTGGTTATGTAACTTACTAAAACACACTATAAATGACAGAGTTGAGTTCAAATCAAAATGTTTTGACTCCAAATCCAGCATTGATTCTATTTTTTCCTTAAAAATTATTACTTTTTTATGTTTATCCAAAGCAGTGTGACTCTGGAAACAGGAGGCCTGTGTTTATTTATTTTTTAACATTTATTTTTATTTATTTGGCTGTGCCAGGTCTTATTGCGGACCACAGGATCATCGATCTTCATTGTGGCATGGAGGATCTTTAGTTGTGGCATGTGGGATCTAGTTCCTGACCAGGGATCAGACATGGGCCCCCTGCATTAGCAGCATGGAGTCTTAGCCACTGGACTCCCAGGGAAGTTCCTGGGAGGCTTGAATTTAAATCCTAGTCTGGCCAGTTACTAAACATGTGGCCTGGATGAGGTACTTGACCTCTCAAAGCCTTGCTCCTAAGACCGCAATGTCCAAATGATGATTGACCTGCCTCTTGTAATTGTGAAGATTAAATCAGATCATGTTTGTAAAGCTCAAGCATGTAGTAACCACTCTATAGATGTTAGTTATTTTTATTTTTATTCTTAGAACAACTTTTAAGGAAATGTTTTAAGAGTTGACATGAGATTTCAACTCTTTTAACTCTCAAATCTCAGAATGTCTGTCTGACCGAGTTCTTCAAACTTTTTTCTTATTTTCTCCACCACTAATACATCTATAACAAAGATGTCTAACCATGCACGAGCCCTCCCCAAACTCAATATTTCTGTTTGGTGTTCTCGTACCACACCTAGCAATGATCTTGTAATCCCATTTATACCACACTGAGAGTCCTCTTTTTCCATTTCTTTCACAGGATGAATTTCCCCTACTTATAAATTCAATTTAATTGACACAGTTGGGGAAAATCCTCAAGTAATAAGTCAAAAAATGTCATCCTACTTTTCTGGAACTGTAATTAGATGTTAAAATTTCTTGTTCTCTTAAGCTCTTTTGTATTATCTGTCTCTTCCTCTGTCTGTGCTGTATTCTGGAAAATGTCCTCAGATACGTCTTCCAGTTCACCATTTCTTTCTTCTAGCTGTGTTGAATTTGTTGTTAAATCTGTTCATTTCAAAGTTCAGTTATTATGGGGTTTTTTTGGCCACACTCTGCGGCATGTAGCATTTTAGTTCCCTTGCATGCATGTGCGTGCTCAGTCATGTCTGACTCTTTGTGACCCCCATGGACTGTAGCCCGCCAGGCTTCTCTGACCGTGGAATTTTCCAGGCAAGAATACTGAAGTGGGTTGCCATTTCCTCCTCCAGGAGATCTTTCTGACCCAAGGATCAAACCCGTGTCTCCTGTATTGGCAGACATATTTTTTACCGCTGAGCCACTGGGGAAGCCCAGAATCTTTGGGATAGAGTAGATAACACCCAAGAAGTTCAAAGAGCAAAAGGCTAAAGCACCCAGCAGGTGGTTTTTCTAGGCAACAACAAGAAAGATAGATCTGGGTTAATTAAGCTTCTTGGCAGCTCTCTTGACAGAAGATATTTTCACCTCGACCTGACTGCTCCCAACTGTGACTTCCACCCCCACCAGCTGCAGCTTTCTTCCTCATCCCTCTGCTTTTTGACCTTACATCATTTATCAAGCAGAAAAATACCTATATAAATAGGCATCCAAATCTTCCTCTTCAGAACGGTTTTCATAGCCTTTTAAGCAAGATAAAGACATATTTAGAGTTGTGGGTTAAGGCAATAGTTTTAAGATTAAAAAAAAAAATTCCCGAACCAGTTAAATACTTAGAAAATTAAAAGTACTTACAGGGAGTATTCAGCTTTTAATTTTCTAAGAATGTATATTTTTTAAAATGTTAATATCATTTTATTTATTCTTTTGGCTGCGCTGGGTCTTCGTTGCAGTATGCGGTCTTCTCAGTGCAGTGGCTTCTCTTGTTTCAGAGCACGGGCTCAGTCGTGGTGCACGGGCTTAGTGCTCATGGCATGTGGGATCTTCTTGGACCAGGAATGGAACTAGTGTCCCCTCCATTGGTAGGCAGATTCTTAACCACTGGACCACCAAAAATGGTGGAAGTATTATTTTTAAATCACTTCAAACTAGTTTCTCTGTTGTATCAGTTTGCTGCATAAGAAACCACCCCCAAATGCAGTGTCTTACAGCGGCACCCATTCATTATCTTCTAGTATCTTCTGAGGCTCTTCTTTTCTGGGCTTGCCGGCCTGGAGCTGGATAGCCTGGATGCCATCATCCACACATCTGGGCCCTCAGGGTGGGCAGCTCAGATGGATGGACAGGGCCTGTCTTCACTTGACCTCTAACCCCAGAAGGCCAGCCCTGGCTCATTCCAGTGTGTCTCAGAGTTCTCTGCAGCAAGAGAGGAAACCCCAGCACACAAGTCCCACCACCCAAAGCAAGGCACACGCGAGCTCAGATTCGAGAGCTGGAGAGATGGGAGTCCTCCTCTTGCTGGAAGGAGCTACTGGGTCACAGTGCAGAGGGACAAACAAATAGGCAAGAATTGTGACCATTTCTGCTGCAGTCAACTCCAGGAGACAGTGAAGGACAGGGGAGCCTGGCGTGTTGCAGTCCATGGGGTTGCAAAGACTCAGATACAACCTAGCGACTAAACAACAACTACTGCAGTCATGTAGTACATCATGCTACATCATTTCATAGCAAGAAAAGTTAAGAAAAATTAGAATATAAGTTCCTCAAATATAAAATATTTAGTTTTATGAAAAAGAGAGCTTCCCTGGTGGCTCAGACGGTAAAGAATCCACCTGCAATGTCGGAGACCTAGATTCAGTCCCTGGGTTGGGAAGATCCCCTGGAGAAGGGAACAGCTACCCACTCCAGTATTCTGGCCTGGAGAATTCCATGGACTGTATAATCCATGGGGTCACAAAGAGTCGGACACGACTGAGCGACTTTCACTTCACTTCACTTTGTGAAAAGAGCCTCACTATATCGTCCTTTATTTATCTTCTTATTATTAATGATACCATGGACTATTGAGGACTTCATTCCTGTTCCCATTATTCTAGTGTTGGGAACTATGAAGTTATGAAACCAAATCTGGCAGCATTGTCTCAGATTAGAGAAAAGGGTGGAGAAACTAGAGGGAGGGAAGCCAGATAAGAATCTAGATAAGCGATAACGAGAGAGCATGAAGTGACTACTGAAATAGTGAGGAAGCAGGGAAATGTGATAAATAGCTCAGAGTAGCATTTAGTACCAGGACAGAATAGGTGCGCGTGCATGCGTGTGTGTGTGTGTGTGTGTGTGTGTGTGTGTGTGTGTGTGTGAGTGTAGGGAAAGGATGAGTCCTAATTCTGAGCCTTCCAGATCATCTGTATTATTTTCTGTTACTGTGTGACAAGTTGCCACTTGCTTAGCAATAACACCCACCTGTTACCCCACAGTTTCCTTGGGTGCGGAGTCAGGCAGGGGTCAAAGCTTCATCTCTGCTCGAGGTTTTGTTGTTGTTTAGTTGCTCAGTCATGTCCAACTCTTTTGCAACCTCGTGGACTGTAGCCTGCTAGGCTCCTCTGTCCATAGGATTTCCCAGGCAAGAATACTCGAGTGGGTTGTGATTGCTCGAGGCTCCATAGGCCAAAATCTGGTGATTTTTTTCATATTTATTAATTTCTTTGGCCATGTCGGGTCTTAGTTGTGGCATGTGAGATCTTCATTGTGTCATGGCGGGTCTTTCTGTTGCAGCGCATGGACTCGCTAGTTGTGGTGTGTGTGCTCAGTAGCTGTCGTGCGAGGGCTTAGTTGCTCTACCGCTTGGGGGATCTTAGCTCCCTGACGATCGAATCCACGTCCCCTGCCTTGCAAGGCGGATTCTTAACCACTGGACCACCAGGGAAATCCCCAAAGTCAGGGTTTTGATTGAGCTGGGCTCTGACCTGGAGGCTCAAAAGATGAATCCATGTTCAGGCTCATTCAGGCTGTCGTTGGAACCCAGGTCCTTGTTATTATAGAACTGAGGACCTGTTTCCTTGTTGGCTGTGAGCTAGGGCTCTTTACATCTTGCAGCCAGAAGTGGCACGTTGACACTCCCCCTCTGCTTCCAAGCTTCTCCTCTCTTCTGCCACCAGTCCAAGAAAAGTCCTGTGCTTAGAAGGAGTCCTAGGATCAGATCAGGCCCGCTTGGATAATCTCCCTGTTTTAAGGTCATTTCTGCCATGTGACATAACATTACATAACACGATCCTGGGAGTGATAGCCCATCAAATTCGTGGGGATTAGAGCAGGACAGCTTTGGGGGACAATTTTAGAAATTCTGCCTTTCATGTCATCTCTTGAAAAAAGACAGAGATATGATTAAGGAGATGGTTTGTTTTTTCATGAAGATATAATTTTATTGTGAAACCTCCATCATTTCAGAGGATTATTGTTAGACACTCAAGAATAAGGAAATGGTTTGTAAACATAAAGAGCTGGAATGAGCACAGATGCACCCATTTGGACCATGATATCCACTGCTCGAAAGCCGGATCATCTTAGGCAGGTCAGGGGTATCCAGCCCCCTCCTCCAAGGGGGTTTATTCTTTCTGTTTCTAGGGTCATTCACACATCTGGGGAGAAGCTTGACTCCCGGTGGCTATTTCCTCAGTCTTGGGGCTGAATTGGACCAAGATCTGTGAAGCCCCCTGTTGTGGAGTCCATAATTCGAGCTCCTCATCCCTGGGCGATTTGGAAGCTTAGAGGGATCATGAGCAAAATCCAGCCCTCTTAAAGGTGCGAGTCATTTGCTTTGGGAAGGGGGCTTATCATCAGTGTGGCGGGGGTGGGGGTAAGGGGGAGGAGAGGAGTGGGATGCGTTTGTTCTGCTTGAACTTCCTTCACCAAGATCCGGTGGCCCGATTCATTTTGGTGGGGAGGTGAAGTCTTCTCTTGCCCTGCCAGCCTCAGCCGCGTGGCTTGGCACTGTCGGGGCGGGTTGTTGTTGTTCAGTCGCTCAGTCATGTCTGACTGTTTGTGACCCCATGGACTGCAGCGTGCCAGGCTGCCCTGTCCTTCACCATCTCCCAAAGCTTGCTCGAACTCATGTCCATTGAGTTGATGATGCCATCCAACCATCTCATCCTCTGTCATCCCCTTCTCCTCCTGCCTTCAATCTTTCCCAGCATCAGGGTGTTTTCCAAAGAGTCGGCTCTTCTTATCAGGTGGCCAAAGGATTGGAACTTCAGCTTCAGCATCAGTCCTTCCAGTGAATATTCAGAGTTGATTTCCTGTAGGATTGACTGGTTTGATAAAACAGGCCAAAATGAAAACCAGAGTGCCGATGTTCAGGGTTCCAGGTGGAATAGTGGAATTTTTGTTTCAGACACCCATGTGAAACTTGGCTCTCAGGACCTGGACTGGGTTCACTGTTGTTCTTCACTGGGTCAAACAAACGAATTTTAGCCTCACCTTGGAGCCCCAGGTTTCCAGGTGAGGAAGCTGGCGTGAAGGGGCTGAGCTACTGCAGATGTGAGCCCAGGCCTGCTGCAGATGGCTGACAGAAAGAACATAACTGACTTGTGGGAGAGGACTCTTGCCATGAAGAGCTCGCTCCTGCAGGATGTAGGCTGTAGGCTGAGAAAGAGACTGACTGCTCAGTCACTCAGTTGTGTCCAACCCTTTGTGACCCCACAGACTGTAGCCTGCCAGGCTCCTTTGTCCATGGGATTTCCCAGGCTAGGATTTCCTAGAATACTGGAGTGGGTTACCATTCCCTTCTCCAAGGGATCTTCCCCACCCAGGGATCGAACCCAGGTCTCCTGGATTGGTTACATACTCATTCAGCCTAGTCTACAAGAACATTTTGAGATGAGATCTTAATCATGAAGAATAAATTCCTTTAAGAGCAGAGGCCAAGGGGAAGTATGCTTCCAAGCTTTACTGATTACCTTATTTGTCCATGACAAAAGATCTCCCCTAGAGGTCACTTTTTCTCCCAGAATATCCTAGAACATGAGGCACGTGGTTGAGTCGGAAGAACACAGTAAATCAAGTCTCGTCTCCTGCACATTTGTGGGTGTCACAGTGGGGCCAGGACAGAGTGGCCTCGTTGCATAGATTAAGCTGTCGAGTGACTCCATGCAGCAGCCCCGGGAGGAATCGAGTATCAGAAATTGAGTGTTTCAGAATTGGATGGCAGGCCAGGATGCTCTCCACCTTAGAAGCAGCCCAAATCTATGCAATAAGAAGAGTGAAAAATGACAACCAATTAGGATGGGTCACCTTTTTTAAACTTGGTCAAACCTTTATTTTTTTAAAAAAGGAAAAGTCAAAATTGTTTTAGTCTCTCAAAAATGAGACATCATATTCTACTCTAAAAATAGTAAGGGTTAGATTCCTGTTTAACTGGTGACACATTTGAGAACTGTTTTGAGAATTAGCATTTTTCTTTCCTTCCCAATAAAATAATTTTCTGAGCTGTAACGTTTTGTTCAGATTACTAATGTGTTGTAGCCTAAGGAGTGTGATTTTGTCTAGCTTTATAAAAGTGCTGTGACTGTCAGTGTGGTTCAATTCCTGCTGAAACTGTCCTATGCTACCATCATATATAAAACCATAATTCCAAAATCATGTACCTCAAGATAATCAACATGCAGATCATCTATTTAAAACAGTTTACTCTTACAAATGTTTAAGATTGTATTTTTGCCTTTTTTTTTTTTTGTCTTTTTGGTCACACTGTGCAGAATGTGGGATCTTAGTTCCCCAACCAGGAATCAAACTTGTGCCGCCTGCATTGGGAGTGTGGATTCTTAGCCACTGGGCCACCAGTAAAATCCCTCAAGATTATTGTAAAATTGCTTTAAAAATATACTTGCATAGCTGCCCCCAGAAGAGTCTGTATTATACTTATTTACTGAATATATATAAACATGACTTTAATTTTGATATTGCTATAAAGTCACTCAGTTCAGTTGTCACCGTCTCATGAATATTCGCCATCTTGCTTTCCCTAATGATGAGACAGTCCCTTGGCTGTTTACTGCTCTTTTCTTCCTCTGTCCCCAGGGTTTAGCCTGTATTGCTTCTTTAGTTGAGCCACCTTCCTGGTAGCCCACTGCAGGCGTACCCCCGGGAACTGGGTAGCATATGCTTACCACCTCTGTCGAATTCAGGGTACTTAATGTCAGGACACTTCCGGTGTGGAGGAAACTGCACAGAGCATTTGTATGTTTAGTTGTGTTGCAAGTGTGTGAGGGCACGGATTTATATTATACTTCTCTGGTGGTGGTTTAATCGCTAAGTCATATCTGACTCTTGCGACCTCATGGACTGTAGCCGGCCAGGCTCCTCTGTCCATGAGATTCTTCAGGAAAGAATACTGGAGTGGGTTGCCATTTCCTTCTCCAATACTTCTCTGGGTTTCCATTTTTAATAAATAAGTCCTAATGGTTTAAATTACTGTATCTTCTTACTTTCTGACTCCTCTTTTGAATGAATTTTTTCATTCCTCTTAGGTGGACTGTAATGGTTCATTCAATATAGTAGTTGGTGGTAAAATTTTTCTCTCTTTATATATGTCTGCCTTGCTTCTCTTTTCCCAAATCCACACCAGTGCCACTCACTGCACAAAGAATGCAGAGATCAAATGGGATCTGCTAAAAATGCCCACAATGCAGAAGCATAGCTGACTGTAGGAAGCCCTGTCATGGCATGCAAAGATAAAGAGGAAAAATGCCAAAAAATAGAAAATAGGAATTTGACCTCTTAATGTCAGGAACTTTGTCTTTAAATTTCTTTAGGAGCCCAGAACTAGTGATTCTCTGTGATAGGTTGATCTAATGATCAACTCCCTCTTTTATCAGAAATATTTCATCACATCTCCTTTATTATCCTGAAATGAAATTGGAAGGTAATACAACTCACCTATCCATATAATTTCTTTTTTAAAAATCTATATTTAAATATCTGTATCTCATATCTGTGATATAAAAAGAGAAAGCTAAGGAAAGTAATCCATGATAAACTGCTTGGCATGTCAGCACTTTCCATCCTCTGACACTGTCACTCAGAGGGACACGTTGAAAGAGTCAGGTGCCTGCACCTCTCCCGGAGCCATCATGAATGCACGCCTCCCAGGCAGACTGACCCAGATGTGGGCCAGGTGTAGCATTGCCCTGGGTGTTCAGATTTTCCAAATGGATGACCAGTTCTTGTTGAAGCTCCCACACAGCAAAGTACCATCTCCCCTCCAGTTACGCCAAGCATCTGCATTCCTTGAAAATGTGGAAGATACATAACCTATGCAAAAACACTTTGTTTACATGTCTAAGAGTTAGATTCTGGACTTAGATCATTATAAGTGAGTTTTTCATGTTCAAGGATGTCAGGGGGAGCATGTGGATCTCAGTGGGACAAGAGACGGTTCTTTGCGGGCAGGAAAGCACCAGGCATTGCAGGACACAGAGCCATTCTGCCTCCTGTCCATGTGATGCTGGCAGCCCCTCCTCCATCACTGGTATGACCAAAATCATCTCCACACGTTTTGAAAAATCTCACTAAAGGGTGGTTTCACACCCTTTAAGAACACTGCTGTTGAACATTAAGGATGCCTGGTAATAAATTTGATTCTATTTTATTATTAAGGGTGTAATTGTTATGGAAAGTTACATTTTAACCACTGTTGTATTGAATGATCACCGTTTTGTCTTGCGACCAGACTGTAAGCCTATAGAGGGTCAAGAGCATATCTTACCCAATCCAAGTTTCCAACATGGCGTCAGGCAGTTAGTTGGTACTCACTAGCTACTTGGTCAAGAATTGGACTCATGAACAATCTACCCTGTTTTCAGAGGAGCTCGTATCACCTTCATGTTATGAGTAATACATGCCACTTTTATCAAACTTCATTGTTATTCAGTTCAGTTCAGTTCAGTCGCTCAGTCATGTCTGACTCTTTGCGACCCCATGAATCACAGCACGCCAGGCCTCCCTATCCATCACCAACTCCCTGAGTCCACCCAAACCCATGTCCATTGAGTCAGTGATGCCATCCAACCATCTCATCCTCTGTCATCCCCTTCTCCTCCTGCCCCCAATCCTTCCCAGCATTAGGGTCTTTTCCAATGAGTCAACTCTTCGCATGAGGTGGCCAAAGTATTGGAGTTTCAGCTTCAACATTAGTCCTTCCAGTGAACACCCAGGACTGATCTCCTTTAGGATGGACTGGTTGGATCTCTTTGCAGCCCAAGGGACTCTCAAGAGTCTTCTCCAATACCACAGTTCAAAAGCATCAATTCTTCGGAGCTCAGCTTTCTTCACCGTCCAACTCTCACATCCATACATGACCACTGGAAAAACCATAGCCTTGACTAGACGGACCTTTGTTGGAAAAGTAATGTCTCTGCTTTTAAATATGCTGTCTAGGTTGGTCATAACCTTCCTTCCAAGGAGTTGCTGCTGCTGCTAAGTCGCTTCAGTCGTGTCCGACTCTGTGCGACCCCATAGACGGCAGCCCACCACGCTCCCCCGTCCCTGGGATTCTCCAGGCAAGAACACTGGAGTGGGTTGCCATTTCCTTCTCCAATGCATGAAAGTGAAAAGTGAAAGTGAAGTTGCTCAGTCGTGTCTGACTCTTAGCGACCCCATGGACTGCAGCCTACCAGGCTCCTCCGTCCATGGGATTTTCCAGGCAAAAGTACTGGAGTGGGTTGCCATTGCCTTCTCCGATTCCAAGAAGTAAGCGTCTTTTAATTTCATGGCTGCAATCACCATCAGCAGTGATTTTGGAGCCCCCAAAAATAGTCTGACACTGTTTCCACTGTTTCCCCATCTATTTCCCATGAAGTGATGGGACCAGATGCCATGATCTTAGTTTTCTGAATGTTGAGCTTTAAGCCAACGTTTTCACTCTCCTCTTTCACTTTCATCAAGAGGCTCTTTAGTTCTTCTTCACTTTCTGCCATAAGGGTGGTGTCATCTGCATATCTGAGGTTATTGATGTTTCTCCCGGCAATCTTGATTCCAGCTTGTGCTTCTTCCAGCCCAGCGTTTCTCATGATGTACCCTGCATATAAGTTAAATAAGCAGGATGACAATATACAGCCTTGACGTACTCCTTTTCCTATTTGGAACCAGTCTGTTGTTCCATGTCCAGTTCTAACTGTTGCTTCCTGACCTGCATACAGGTTTCTCAGGAGGCAGGTTAGGTGGTCTGGTATTCCCATCTCTTTCAGAATTTTCCACAGTTTATTGTGATCCACACAGTCAAAGGCTTTGGCATAGTCAATAAAGCAGAAATAGACGTTTTTCTGGAACTCTCTTGCTTTTTCGATGATCCAGCAGATATTGGCAATTTGATCTCTGGTTCCTCTGCCTTTTCTAAAACCAGCTTGAGCATCTGGAAGTTCACGGTTCACATATTGCTGAAGCCTGGCTTGGAGAATTTTGAGCATTACTTTACTAGCGTGTTATTACAAGTTATTATTGTTGATAACAACAAATTATCCTTGTTATTACAAGTAAGCGATTAAATGCTAGATTGTGCAAACCTAGAAGAAAATCAGTGGTCTGTGCCCAGTTGAAGATTATCTTTCTTGCATAATATATAAGAAAAGAGATGCTAGCCACTACAGAGTCCATGGTGTTTTCCCTTAAGAAAGTACTCTTCCATTGTTATTAAACAATTAAGAGCTTTTTAAAAACAACAGAGCAGAGAGAAAAACAACAAAGATAGTCTATCCACAAGGACATAAGTATCCATTTGGAGAGATGGGCTATGTATCTAGAAGCGTTAAAGCTAATAAGCAAGAGCCAGGAGGAATAGAGATGTCATTAAAGACACTAGGAGACTAGGAAGACTGATCACTCCTCTTGGAATGCGACGGTTGGAGTATTGTTATAAGTGATGGAGGGAATTTGAACTTCTGAAGAGGAACACATCCTAGGCAAAGGGAGGAGAGTGTAACAAAGGCTTGGAGGTGGCAATGAACACGGTAGGCTGGAGGGGAGGCACCAGGGGAGTGGTCCAGGTGATGCTGGGGAGAGAACAGTGGCGGTGGTGATGGTGAGTAGAAGTTTGTCTGATGGGGAAAAGTGTAGAGAAAGTTGTTTGGCAGAGTAGAGACCAGACTGATTATTTACTTTTGGCCAGAACTACTTTAAAAGACCTGATGTTAACTGTAAGTTCCATGTTTAAAAAATATTCTCAGATTTTTTTTTTTTCATTTTCTTTTTGCCAGTGAAAATGCAATGTTTGTGGTTGGGTTTTGGACTGAATGCTTAGTAATTCTCATCTGAAAATGAGAATTAGAAAAGAGAGAATGTTACCCATAGTTTACTATAATAGTTTATTATTTTTTATTGCCTTCATTCAGATAACTTATGTTAGAGTCACTGAGCACACGGAGTTAAAGGAAGGCTGTGTGCTGAGTTGTGCTTGGGTTCGGGATCAGAAATCACTCACGGCTGTATCACCTTAGGCAATAAGCCTGGTGAATCTCAGTTTTCCATCTTTAGAATGGGGGTAATACCTCATTCACACACACACATACAGACACACAGATCTTTGGCTTAAGTGCGATAACCTGTAAAATAGCCCGTTCTGTGGCACATAGAAGGCACTTAATAAATATTAGGTCTCAGATTAAAATAAGGTATTTAACTCCATAAGGTTAGGTGAAATTTGTGTTCAGTTATGGAACTAGTAAAGCTTATAAAAATTCCATCCCATCAGCCAAACAAGTATTTCTTATCCGAGTGACCTTGGATTCTCTGAACTTCAGTTTTTTCATCTTTTAAATAGGGATAAAGCACCAAACTCAGAGACTTGCTTTGACAGTTAAGTGCAGTGGTACAGGAAAAGTGCTTCACATAGTCACTAGCACAAAGCAGTCTTTCAATAAATATTATCGTTGGTGCCATGATGCTATTAATATCATTATGATGCCTCTGCCTTGCTATGCACATATCCTATCTCCATCTTTACTATAGTCCTATGAGGCGTGTATTTTTTTTAATTTCATCTTTACTGAGGTATAATTGGCATTTAAAACTGTAAGATTTAAATTGTACATCATGGTGATTTCATATACATACACATTGAAAATATTCCCCTCATCTAGTTAATTAACACATCCAGTGGTATGTATTATTAATGTGTGAGCCACCAGGGAAGCCTGCTTTTTCATGGGCAGGAGCTGAAGAATGGGGAAACTAAATGGCCTGCTCTGGGTCACTAGTTGGTTAATTGGTGAGATTAGACTTGAACACAGATCTTGCAGTTCCGAGTCTGATGTGGTTTCTGCCATGCCAGTGCCACCTCAAGCCTCTGTAATATGCCATGGTAACGTTTTCTTTCAAAGTCCACTTAAAAATGATTCATAGAACAGTTTGGAAACCACTGGACAGAATAACAAATATTTCTTGAGACCCCCCCCCGAGCCTCAAATGACATTTTATACATAGTACCAGTCCTGCCTTAGATGAGAAAAAGTGGAAACAGTGACAGATTTTACTTTCTGGGGCTCCAAAAGCACTGTGAATGGTGACTGCAGCCACAAAATTAAAAGATGCTTGCTCCTTGGAAGAAAAGCTATGACAAACCTAGACAGCATATTAAAAAGCAGAGACATCACTTTGCCAACAAAAGTATAGTCAAAGCTATGGTTTTTCCAGTAGTCATGTATAGATGTGAGAGTTGGAGCATATAGAAGGCTGAGTGTCCCTTGAGAGTCCCTTGGACAGCAAGGAGATCAAACCAGTCAATCCTAAAGAAAATCAACCTTCAATATTCATTGAAAGGACTGATGCTGAAGCTGAAGCTCCAATCCTTAGGCCACTTGATGCGAAGAGCTGACTTACTGGAAAAGACCCTGATGCTGAGAAAGATCGAGGGCAAGAGGAGAAGTGGGCAACAGAGGATAAGATAGTTGTATGGCATCATCCACTCAATGGACATGAGTTTGAGCAAATTCTGGGAGATGGTGAAGGACAGGGAAGCCTGGAGTGCTACAGTCCATGGGGTCACAGAGTTGTACATGACTTAGTGACTGAACAACAGCAATGACAACCCGTCCTGCGTAATACAAGTCCTGCTTTTCCAGTGGTGAAGATAAACCTATCCTTGGCAACTCCTCTTTGCTGTCACTGCATTTCTCCCAGTGTCTTCATGTTGGCTTCATGTATTAAGTTGGAGTTGGGTGGAAAATTTGACTGTTAGCAATTATTCAGCATGGTTTACCTTTCAGTATTGAGCACTGCTACCTGGAGTGGTAATCATGTTTGACTTCTTACCATCTATGTCATAGCAAAGTTGTTTTTTTTTTAATCTGGTTGCCAGTCAGTGTTGATCATTTCTTTGGTTCCACTTGGAGTGATGAGATTCCTTATGAAAATAAATATTTTGGATGTACAGCTAAAATACAAACAAACATGAAAGTGGAGGTATTGCAAGCCTAGACATATGTTGGGTTGCAGAAGTTGCCATCTTGGCTCCATAAGGAATGTTGTTCTGGGCACATGGCAGGATTTCAGCAAGTTGGAAACCAGGTTTCTGGGAGCCAGCAAACGTTAAACATCTGCCAAAGTGAATTATGAAACAAAAATGTTCTTTATTGAAAATGTTTGTGCTTTTCAATTACCTGAACACCATCATGCTCAGTATTTCTGAGCTACCTGAAGGGCCGGGAATCATGACCTTGGGATTTGGGATCTTCCCTGGGTAGAGGAAGGAGGGTGTTCTATTCTCTTACGCTTTTGTAATGCTTTTGTATTCAAGGACAGACCTATTTTTCAAAATCTCTGTAAGGTCATCTGGTAGTTTTTTGTTGTTTTTTTTTTAAACTGAATGGCTGTGATTGAAAGTGTACCGGCTCATCTGCTAGAGCAGAGTCTGTGCCAGAAGAATCTTTGGAACAGCAGCAAAATTCATGAGATTCTTGTGAGTTTCGCTGTGTTCTTTGAATGCTGGCTTCTGGAAAGATCTATGGGCAGCCACAGGCACAGCGAGAATTAGACACAGCCAGAATTCACCATCTGCCACTGCTCTTGGGAGTGTACGAAGATGATGACTGTTAATATTATTAATTATTCATCATGAGACATTTATTAAAACTCCACAGTCTTCTGCTGCTGGAACTCATGCATTCAATTAAACAGACATAAGAAACAGAATGTTTATCTTCCTCAAAAAAAAAAAGTGAAAAGAGCTGGCTTTAAGCAAAAAATTTATAGTAAACTATACTTAAATTTTTTTTCTCTGTTAGGAGATAATACATTCATGTTGAAGAAATGCAAGATATAAGTGCATGGGCCTGATACTTTGACTAAAATCTGCACATGAAGACAGATGTTTAAATGTGGACCTTTTACCTACATTTCATTTATCAGTAGTAGAATCAGATTAATAAAATTTCAGCTTTGAAAAGGACCCTGAAGTAGCCTAAACTTGTGTGTCCTCTATCAAAAACTTCTCAATAATATCCTCACCAACAGTGTGTTTAACTTGTGTTCACATACCTCCAGTGACAGGAAATGCATTACTTCCAGAAGAAATTCATTCACTCAGTATATTTACTGATCACTTACTATGTTACTGTCTTCGAGGAGCTGACCTCTAACCAGAGGAGTCAGCCATAACTGATAAATTCATTACTTAAGTAAACTATGTATTAGGGTGTTTGTTCATTCCATTTTCAGGTGTCTCTTTTTGCCAGAAAGTTTCCCCATATAGTTCCTTCCCTATGGTGATTGTTTAGGTATTTGACAAAAGTGCTCATTGCCCTCTTAACTCACCTAGTTTTCAAATTATATATTCTTAGTTGGTTAAGTTAAGCAGCTACTTATGTATACCGGTTTGCTAAGTGAAAGTCGCTCAGTCATGTCCAACTCTTTGAGACCCCATGGACTATACAGTCCATGGAATTCTCCAGGCCAGAATACTGGAGTGGGAAGCCTTTCCCTTCTTCAAGGGATCTTTCCAACCCAGGGATCGAACCCAGGTCTCCCGCATTGCAGGTGGATTCTTTACCAGCTGAGCCACAAGGGAAGCCCAAGAATACTGGAGTGGGCAGCCTATCCCTTCTCCAGGGGATCTTCCCAACCCAGGAATCGAATTCGGGTCTCCTGCATTGCAGGTGGATTCTTTACCAGCTGAGCTTCCAGGGAAGCCCACCAGTTTACTAACATGACCGTATGAAAGGATCACAGACTGGGCAGGGTAAACAACAGGTCTGAGGTTGGCTGTCAGAGTTAGAGGCTAGAAGTCCAAGATCAAGGTGTTGGCAGGATTGGTTTCTTTAAGGCTTCTCTTCTTGGCTTGCAAATGCCCGTCTTCTTCCTATGTCTTTACGTAATCTTTTCTCTGTGTCTATCTGTGCCCTTATTTCCTCTTCTTAGAAGGAAACCAGTCAGATTTGACTAGGACACTGGTGACCTTATCTGAACCTCTGCATGTGTGCTAAGTCACTTCATTGTGTCCAGTTCTCTGCAACCCTACGGAATGTAGCCCAAGGCTCCTCTGTCCATGGGATTCTCCAGGCAAGAATACTGGAATGGGTTGCCATGTCCTCCTCCTCTTCCCATCCCAGGGATCAGACTCCTGTCTCATGTCTCCTGCATTTGAAGTGGGGTTCTTTTCCACTACCACCACCTGTGAAGCCCTATTTGAACCCTGGTGGCTCAGACAGTGAAGAATCTGTCTGCAATGTGGGAGACCTGGGTTTGATCCCTGGGTTGGGAAAATTCCCTGGAGAAGGGAATGGCTACCCACTCCAATAATCTTGCCTGGAGAATCCCATGGACAGAAGACCCTGGTGGACTAGAGTCTATAGCGTTGCAAAGAGTTGGACATGACTGAGAGACTAACATACAGACACCTTCTTAAAGACCCTACTCCAGCTACACACATTCTGCAGGCCTGGGGGTTAGGACTTTAACATATGCATTTAATGGGGGATGCCATTCATCCCATAACATATATTCTTCTTATGTTGGAACACTCTGAAGCAGGCAGGTTACTCCACAGAAAGAATCAGGCAGGATGGTCACATCCCATGCGCTAGATATCTCGATTACATTTGAAAGCCCTGGCATATTGACTGACATTGAACTTGCAGTCAACAAGAAGTGCCAAGTCTTTCAGTGTCTTGTTTTTAAGTCACACCTTCTTCCATCCTTTGCATAGTTAATTCATTCATTCAGCTATTCATTCAGTGAGTCTGCCCTGAGCACCGGCTACTTTGTAGATACTACTGCACAGACACTGGCTCTGCAGCAAGGAAACTGGCAGACAATGTCCCTGCCTTCTTTGGAGCTTAAATGATACCCATGAAGGCTTTCAGTAAACAAGTGAACAAACAAATATGTAATTGTAAATTGACAGGTGCCATACTCTTTACAATAGCCAAGTCATGGAAACAATCTAAATGTCCATCAGTGAGGAGTGGATAAAAATGTAGTATGTATATACAACAGAATATTACTCAGCCATAAAAAGGAACAGAAGTGAATCATTTGCAGAGACGTGGATAGGCCCAAAGACTGTCATACAAAGTGAAGTCAGAAAGAAAAACAGATATTGTATATCAATGCATATGTGTGAAATCTAGAAAAATGGTCTAGATGATCTTATTTGCAAAGCAGAAATAGAGACACAGACATAGAGAACAAACACATGGGCACCAAGGAGGAAGAAGAGGTGGGATGAATTGAGAGATTTGAATTGACAAATATACACTACTGATACTATGTGTAAAATAGATAACTGATGAGAACCTACCTACTATATAGCATAGGGAACTCGACTCATTGCTCTGTGGTAACCTAAATGGGAAGGAAATCTGAAAAAGAGGGATAAATGTGTATGTAGAGTTGATTGACTTTGCTGTACGGCAGAAACTAACACAACATTGTAAACCAACTATCCTCCAATAAAAAGTTTTTAAAAAGTTACTGTGTGCTGTGAAGCAAATGAACATATAAGAGAGGCATCCTGCTTTTGATATTTTTTTTAAGGGGTGGCCAAAGTACAGAGTTTGCAATAAAATATATTTTAAATTCGGCCCATATTCCACCCTGCCCTGGTCATCTACAGGACAGATCCTGGCTGTTATTTATTGTTTGTATGTAGTGCGTCCTCTGCCATCTCCACTTTATTCTCTACTGTGATTAGTATAATATCTGGGCTTCCCCAGTGGCTCAGCGGTAAAGAATCTGCCTGCAACACAGGAGCTTCAGAGATGCAGGTTCGATCTCTAGGTGGTGAAGATCCCCTGGAGGAGGAAATGGCAACCCACTCCAGTATTCTTGCCTAGGAAACCCCAGGCTGGTGGGCCACAGTCCATAAGTGTCACAAAGAATTGGACACAACTGAGCGACTAAACCACCACCACACCACCGTGGCTTGTCAAATTTCATGAGCAGAGAGGCACTGTGGTAAGTGTTCATGTAGACATTAGTTGAAATCAGTTTGCTTATTGAATTGGCACATTTATAATCCAAGGCATACATAGAGTAAGTTAAACTGCAACAAAATTCAGTATTCCTTGAGTACTCATCTCATTCCTATATTCTTCTGAGTTGCTAGGATTACAACCGGGAATAAAACAGTCATAACCCCTGCCTTCACAGATCTTGCATTCTCCTGACGATGGGAGACAGACTATGAATGTGGAAGTTTAGATAATGAAACATGCTTTGAATAAAAATGAAGGAAAGGAAGAGAACAACAGGGAAGTGAAATTTTGCTGATTGGCAGAGACTTGAAGAAAGAGAAGCGGTAAAGCATGTGGACATCTGGGTAGAGAGAGTTCAGGCAGAGGATAGAGTGAGTGCAAGGGCCCTGGGCTTGGGCTGTGTGAAGAGCAGCAAGCAGGCTGCTGTGGTCAGAGTGGACCTAGTACTGGCTTTTTTTTTTTTTTTTTAATATGTATTTATTTGGCTGTGCCGAGTCTTAATTGAGGCATGCGGGACCTTTAGCTGCAGCATGTGGGGTCTTTAGTCACAGCATGTGAGATCTAGTTCCCTGACCATGGGTGCAACACAAGCCCCCTGCATTGGGAGTGTGGAATCCTAGCCACTGGACCACCACAATAAATAGTGTTTATTCTTCATCACTGGTGTTTCAGAAAATGTAACAGAAAATCAGATTGATTCTTCGCTCGACTTGCTCTGTTTGGTTTTGCTTTTGTTCTTCTCGTTAACTAAAAGTATGTGAGAAAAGAGTGTTTTGGTTCTACTAAGTCTGTATTATTAACTGGCTGTGGAGGTGATTCCAGGGGGTGTGTGTGTGTGCACACGCTCAGTCGTGTCCGACTCTGTGGTCCCATGGACTGTGGTCCGCCAAGCTCTTCTATCCACGGAATTTTCCCAGGAAGAATACTGGAGTGGGTTGCCATTTCCTCCTCCAGGGAGTCGTCCTGACCCAGGAATTAAACTCAGGTCTAGTGTCTCCAGCATTGGCAGGTGGATTCTTTACCACTGCTGCCACCTGGGAAGCCCATTTATGTATATATATCTACATATATACGTGTTTGATGAAATTAGGAGAGCAGTTGAGACATACATTTTTATGTTTAAATGTGAGAGTGAGAGTCATCTACCTGATTTGTTAAAAAACCTTTGTAGCCCATGATGCAGTCTGCTCTAAGCAGTCACGGCTGCAGGTGTTATTGTTTTCAGCCTCCAAATAAGCTGGAATTGGGTAAGGGCCAGAGTAGTTAGGAATTTGAATAAGAGCTCTGATTCTTCGCAGGATTCCCCACACCTGTGTTAAACTACCGCAGGTATGATCCCATTGGTGCAGACAGTTTTATAAGCAAAACCTAGGGGAGGGGGCAGCCACTTCCTGACATCACTCTTTCGCGCGCAGTGGGTCTTCCCCTGACCTCTCACCTCTCGGTAACCAGCTTCTGGGTACTAGGCATCCTGAGACGTGTTGGGAATTTTTTTTTCGGTTACAAAGCAAACCGTTCTCGTGCTTCCAAGTGTTTCCATGTGTCAATTTCTAAGAGGCAACCTGTGTCGGGTCGAGAGGAAAGTGAGTGAGGGTGACACTGTGCCTGTGAGCCTGGAGTGGTTCCGACAGCCCAGCCAGGCCATGGCTGTGACCTCAGAGGATGCCGGAACACTTAAGGTACCAGAAGCGCAAACGCATAAAACTGTTAACTGCCTCAGAGTTAGACTCTGGAATGCACCACATAGCCTCACTTGGTCCTGAGAACAAAGTTTGCAAATATAAGAGCAGTGTTTGGACTCATTCTTTGGCCAGAACCATCTTATTTGAGTGCCTCAGTTTCTCCACTGGTGAAATTTAAAAATGTGCAGACCTTCACATGATGCGAAGATGCGTTAATTAATCAGTTCCTTCTTGGAAGAGAAAGTCACGGTGAGCTATGATGGTCGCCCTTTGGAGTTCCTTCTTGTGAATGACCAGCTGGGTAAGTGTGTCCCAATAAAGTTGTTTTCTCATAGACAAGTGTTTTCAGAGCATTATAAGATTTCATGGATCACATCCTGCATCTGCTTGGTTATTTCTAAGGGTTGGACATAAGGAATTTAAGGAAATTTTGTGGTAATGGCAGAAGATTTCAAAACTAGTCTCTAGAATTACATCTCTGGTTGGATATTTTAGTCAAAGCAGTCTATTCCACACTGCCATGTGATTTTTAGTCTTTGGTTTGTATGGAACAATTAGTTGTTCTCCTTTCTATTGTATCTGTGGATTTGAAGAAAACTACTTGACAGATGCACAGTAAAAGGATGTATTTTGTATACTGAGTGTACTGAGAGGGATGTTAGAGCCATTGCTGGTGGGCTCACCCACAAAAATAAAGCTCTGATGCTCCGAGCACCATGCTAGATGCTGGTACATCAGAGTTGAGGGACACAGTCTTCTACTTCCTCGGAGGAGCTCAAAGTTTAGCAGGGAGGCAGACATGTAACTAATAATTACAAGACTGTGTAACAAGTGATTTGTTGTTGTTTAGTTGCTGAGTCATGTTCAATTCTCATCACTCCATGGACTGTAGCCTGCCAGGCTCATCTCTCCATGGGCTTTCCCAGGAAAGAAAACAGGAGTGGGTTGCCATTTCCTCCTCCAGGGGGAGGAGGTTCCTTTGGCTGAAGCACAGGGTTGAGTGAAGTTGGAGAAGTAGGAAAGGGTCTAGGATGACGCCAGAGGTTGAACTTGATCCCCAAAGTGATAAGAGAGCCATTGAACAAGCTGCAGCTGGAGGCAGGACTGCAAGACCAATGAGAGGACTGTTGCATTGAGCCTGGCAGGAATCAGTAGGACCTGAATTAAGACAACAATAGTGGGAATGAAGACGGAGAAGATGGGGACAAGAAATACATAAGACGGAGAATAGACAGGGCTTGCTGAGACTTTGGTTGTAGGGGTGACTAGGAAGGGGGTTCTTGGCTTTCTAAACTTGAATGGCTTTGTAAATAGTGGTGCCATTCGGGCAGTAAAGGAGACAGCTGGAACTGGGGGAGGGATGGGGTGAGTTCAGATTTAAAGATGTTGAATTTCAGGCACCTCCTGAGTATCCAGGTGGAGACAGACAACAAAACGTAAAGAGATACCCTGTATCGGCAGGAAGAGGAGGTGTAGAAATATTCAGGAAACATGCATAACAGTTGAAGGGTTTAGATGAAGTTCCCTAAGCAACATTTATGAGTGGCACAGTGGTAAAGAATCTACCTGCCAGTGCAGGAGATGCAGGAGACATGCGTTTGATCCTTGGATTGGGAAGATCCCCTGGAGAAGAAAATGGCAACCCACCTCCAGTATTCTTGCCTGGAAACTTGCCTGGACAGAAGAGCCTGGCGGGCTGCAGTCGATGGAGTTGCAAAGAGTTGGATGAGACTGAGCACACACGGAAGGAAAAGGTCTCAGATGGAAGTCTGAGTTACTCTTACCACTGAAGGGACGGCTGGAGGAGGAAGGAGCCCTTAAGGCCATGAAACCAGAGGTAGAGGGAGACCAGAGGAGACTGATGCCACAGAAGCCAAGTAAAGTCATTAAGTTTCGAAAGATAAAGACTGATAGAGCCAGATGCTGCCAAGAGGCCAAGTAAGGTGAGGACTAGAAGGTTCCCTGGGGTCTGGGCAATGGTGGTCCCAGCATACTCATTACCAGTGAGCTGGAATGGCAGCAAATTGGAGAGCAAGGGAGATTAGGAAGGGTCTTCAGAAAGTGTGTGTTTGTTTAAGAAATATGGCTATCAGGAAGACAGGGTGGTTCCTGGTTTCATCAGGTGCTGTTGAGTCCGTGGTCAGCCTAACTGACCATGTGTGCCAGGGCATTCTCCATCAATCGTCAATTCAACAGGCTCCTGGCAGCATGGTTTTAGAGGATAAGCGTCAAAAGTTTTAGATCCAAAGTTAATCTCAGACCCCTGCCTGCCCCTTTCTAATACCTCCTGCTAGTCCTAAGGAGAAAAAGTTTCAGACTCTCATTAGGGATGTTCTGGCCTTGATGATTTGAATAGGACAGGTGTGGACCAACTCCACGGAGGACTCGCTCCTTATCGTGTGAGAAGGAACACCTGGCGTCCTACCTGAACGGGCACCTGGTGATTTGTAGGAGGGCACGGGATTGCATCCAGGCATTTCTCCCAGTGCTGGGGACCTGGGGTGAGTCCCTTCCAGCTTAGGCTTGGGTTTTCCATCCATTATAAGTGAATTTGACTGTATGACTTCTAAGACCCACTCCTCCAGGTCCACCGGACTTTGATTCTGCCTTCAGCGTTTGGTTTTTGTTTTCCCTTCCATATACCTCCCACGCTTTGCATGATTCCTAGAGTTTTCAGCCTACAACACACAGTTAAGAATGAGCCTTATCTACAACTGACATGGTTGGAAACTGTGGCCAGGAAATAAGAAATTGAACACCAAGAAAATCAAGACCATTTTCTTCCATCTTACGTCCCCTTTGGCTTTTTGCCTCTTTGTGCTGCCAGCTTAACTCTTCCTCTTGGCCAAAATGGGAGTTTGTTCAAATAGATATCTGGGAGCCTGGAAAATTATGGACAGCTCCAATGGAGATGATTAAAGGCCTGGAGCCGCCAGGATAAAATCGCTGTGCTTTGACTGCCCTGACATTGGTTAGAAAACTTGCGAGTTCACTCATTTACCCCAATAGCTGTTCATTCAGTGACTACTTCCCGAGCGCCTCCTGTGTGCCGTGATGACTGGGCTCACCTGGGGTCCCAGGGCGCTGGCGTGAAACGGCAAACACCGTGAACGTGGAATCTGCCCTAATGGAGATGATAGTCCAAAGAGAGAGGAAAACATATTGGGAAAAGTCACACAATAAAGGCACAACTACAAACTGTGATAAGAGCTATTAAAAGTAAAAGTAGCAATGAGGAATGTGAACAGGGGGTCCAGATTTAGACCAGGACAGCAGGGGAAGGTGTCTCTGAAGAAGTGATGTTTTGATTAATGGTAGGATGAACAGGATTAGCCAGAGAAAACAGAGAAAGCACGTGGGGAGTGGAGTAGCACTGTCTAGACCCTGAGGTGGGGGAGGGCGAGGTGGCCAGAGGATGGGGCAAGGGAGAGCAAGGGAGATGATCGAGACTCAGGCAGGGCCAACTGTGCACGACCAGGCAGGTAGGGGGTCGTGGAAGAAGAGAAGAGTTTTGAGAAGGGTGGGGGTCAGTGCAGCACACGCTGCTGAGATGCCATTTGATGAAAGACCAAGCAGTGTCCACTGGCTCCTTGGAGACTGCTGGTCACCTTAGCGGAAGTGCGGCCATAGGAGATAGACTGGAACTGACTGAAGGGGAAATGGGGATGAGGTCTAAAGGCAGCCTTGCTGAGATGCTAAGCTACAGTGGGGAAGTTGGGAGGAGAAGGTAGGAATGGGAAGGAAATGTGGGATGAAAGAAAGGGTTTTGTACTGTCTCTTGTTTGCTTTTAGATGAGCAGTATTCAGCAATTTCAAAAAGACCAGAAAGATCTCACAGAAAGAGAAAAGTTAAGATACAGGAGACTGAGGGCATGGGGTGCCAGCAAGGGGGCAGAGATGGGGTCAGATGAGGCATCTCCCCCATCTAGCCAGAGATGTGGGATGGTGGTTTAGGGAATTCAGTGACAGAAAAATGAGGACCTTCCACACTGATGCCACCTGTGAGCCAAGGTCCTCCCTGAGCTGGCAGGAGGGGAAAACGCAAGACCTGAGAGCTGCAGAGAGACGCCCTGCTTCCCCCATGCTCCCCACCTCCGATGGGGCAGCCTGGCTCCCTGCATCTGCTGGCAGGGCTCCTGTCTACTCACCGTCTACCCCACTCATCGGGTCAGTGTTTTCAGATGTATCGAATATATTAGGAAGGCTGTTTTGATTTTGTTTCCTGGGGTTTAATGCCATATTGCACCACTTGATGCAATTTCCAGGGTATTCTGCCATGGGAGCAGTGCATTTGCTCTGGTGATTTTTCTTCCCTGTTTTGCATCCAATTAATTTCATGATACCCCCCACTCTGTGTTCTGACTTTTTTTACCCTTGAAGTTGCGTATACCCTTTTGCCTGCTAATCTGAAAAGCACACAATTTTGTGTCCTTCCTGGTTGCTTTGTGTAACTATGTCTCACAGTTCAGTCTGCCTTCCACCCCACTTTTATAGAACACGTTTTGAAGCTGGACTCTTTGATGCAAACCCACTTGTGAAAATATTCACATACTCTGCCTTGTGTAGTTTTTGGCTTCTCCCTCTCCAGATTACCCGCTTCTGCCTCCCCATGATTAGGAGCTTTGAAGCAACACTTACAGTACAAGCTAGAAAGTTCACTAGATCTTTCCTTTCCTTCCCTTTTCCCACGGCCTCGCTGCTTTCTCCTCGGGGCTTTGTCTTCATTTAGCTTCCTCTCTGTGTCCTGTGCTTGCACTCTTCAGATCCCTGTCTCTCTGCTCCAAGCACCCGAGTCTTCACCCTCCTTCCAAGGACAAGCTGAAGCAGGGGTGCCTTCTTGGAGATACGAGTCCTCTCTTTTGCAGTTCATAAGTCCTTACTGAGTAGCTACAGAGATAATGAAGAATGAGGAAGGGAGTAAACACGTGGTGAGAATTTCCCTGCTAGGTGCATTCTGTCTGCTCTGTGAACCATTATGGTCACCCTGCTCCAGAGAGCGTTGGTCCCGGTTTATAGACAGATGAACAAATCCCAGAGATGTTTGTGACTTCTTGAGACCTATTTTAGAGCCAGGACTGGAAACCGTCCTTCCTGGGCCAAAGTTCAAGGGGGCAGGAAGTTATCGTTGTATCGTCTGGACACTTCATGAAAGAGAGGCCCCATGAAAGTCCTTGACTTACATCATACCTTACACTTGCTCTGATGTGAGGGTGGCTCTCTAGCAATTGGGAGTCTTTAGTCCTTGGGTCCAGGCATGAATCTCCTTCACCACTAGGTGGCGATGTAGCAGCATCGCAAGTGGTCCCCACACAAATGGAACCGTAGACTTGGGGACAAGCCTTCTAGGGCTAAGGCTTTCGAACATTTTTTTTTTCCCTTTAAATAATTTCCTGACATAAAACTAAACATTTTAAAGTGACAGTTCAGTATCATTTAGTGTATTCACGACGGTGTGCAGCCACTACCTCTATTGCTCTACAGTAAAACCCCTTAAGTGTTAAGCAGATTCTTAACTGGGGAATTCCCCCTTCTGTATCCCTGGCAAATGTTAATCTGCATTCTGTCTTGATAGATTTTCTGGGTGTTTTTCTAAATAGAATCGTACAGTATGTGACCTTTTGCGTCTGGCTTCATTCTCTTAACGTGATGCTTTCAAGGCTTATCCATGTAGCGTGTGTCAGTACTTTGTTCCTTTTTATGACTGAATAATATTCCACCGTATGGATACACAAGTTTATCTGTTCATCCACTGATGGACATTTGGGCTCTTTCTACCTTTGGCCATTGTGAATAGTGCTTCTATGAACGTGTACTTGAGTTCTTGTTTTCAATTCTTTGAGATATATACCAAGAAGGGAATTGCAGAGTCATTTGGTAATTCTGTTTTTAACTTTTTGAGGAACTCCTAAACTTTTGCATAGCAGCTGAACCATTTTCGCATTGTCATCAGCAGTGTATAAGATTTTTTTAACTTTTTTGACCATGATGCATGAGAATATTTTATATAGCAACCCATCATTCACAAGTGTTTATGTATATATCATACATATGTATATATGTGTGTATATATATATATAATAGAAGTTTTATGAAATTGTGCTCACCTTATTACTACATGATGCACTCAGTGTTCTTCCTGTTCTGTTTTATTTCAATAGAAAAATAGGCTGGTTTCAATCCACCAAATTAGTTCCACAACTCAAAGCAAAATGAAATCTTAAAAAATTAGCTGTTAAGATCAGAGTACTATTCCAAGTGTAAAAAATAACTTAATCTCCTTTCCAATTGGATAGTCAAAGAATTTAGGTCATCCAGTAATTTATCAATGCACGAGTTTGGGGGAGAAGCTTATTTAACTTATGAAAATGACATTTTATACAGTATATTCTTGAACATGGACAGTTTAGATCATATTCAAAGATGAGTTGTGTTGCATGTACTTGACAATGTGAGGATTGTAATTAGATGGTATTCTATAGTCAAGCAATAAATCTGAGTGTTGTACCTGTGGTTTCTAGGAAAGGTCCTGTGATACATGTGATTTTCGCTTATAAATAGTTCTTTATGCATCGCTTGAATATTTCATAGTAGAGTAAGATACTGCAGGGTGCAGTGGGGATGACAGGGAGAACAGTGGTGGTAGAGCAAGAAAGTACAATCAAGAGAACTGGAAGAAAAGCGTGAGAAGCTTATCTAATGTGCAGCAATACTTCATTACTGTCTTCAAGAATCACCTGAAACTGAGCTCTTCTGGAAGATCTGGTATTTTGGGAGCAGTGGAGGCCAGTAGTTAGAGGAAATTCTGTTAAAAGGAATGAAGGACTGATACGAGCAGGTCTATGGATATGACTGAGGGGGTTGATGGGCTGAGATGGGAAAAAATTCCATATTACTTGTCATTAACTTCTAACTGAATCTTCTGTTTTCTTCAATGACCAGTATGGGCAATAAGCCTAGTATTAGCAGTACCTTCGACTTCACTACCAGTTGAAATCAGAGATAGTTTCATCCCATTACAGTTACTTTAGGTCGATTTCAGTGTTGTTTATGTTCACTATTTAAAAATTATGACTATTAACCTCGTCTCTCGATTGTGTTCAGCAAGCTATTAAAGAAATGCATATATACAATACCATAATTTAAAATAATTTTATTTTTAAAATAATTTGATAGCTATTTTGAAATAACTGATTCTCCTTTTTACACTGCTGGTGGAGATGTAAATTGGTGCAGCCACTGTGAAAAACCTCCAGTATGAAGGTTCCTTAAAAAACTGAAAACAGAGCTACCATATAATCCAGCAATTCTACTCCTGGTTGTATATTCAGAAAAAAATGAAAACACTACTTCAAAAATAACTAGTTCTCTTATAAGCCCATGTCTTTGATCTCATGTAAACAGATTCTGAGAAGGAGCCACTGGGCTTTGCCAAAGGGATTTGTGCCCCCCAAATAGTTCAGAACCCCCTAGAGCTGTCTTCCCAATAAGGAAGGCAGTACCACATGCGGCTCCCAAGCACAGGGACTGTTCTGGCTGGTCCAAGCTGAGATGCACTGTAAAATATGTAACAGATTTCAAATATTTCATGCAAAAAGAGAAAATACTTCACAAGTACTTTTTATTGCACACTGAATGATAATATTTTGGTGTGTTGGGTTAAATGAAATATATTGAATCTCACCCATTTATTTTTAGTTGTTATAAATGTAGGTACTCAAAAATTTTTGATTGCTTATATGGACATCACCTGCCTTGTGTCAGATGTGAGCTCCAATCCTGGCTCGATTCACATAACCAGCCGTTATCTTCATTGTTGTTATTACTGTTACTCCAGCATGTCCTAGCTGTCAGATCCCCATCCGTTGGCATTTCCTCATCTCTAAGAGTAGATGGATCTTCCCGACGGAGGGGTTGAACCCGCGTCTCCTGAGGCTCCTGCATTTGCAGGCAGGTTCTGTACCATGAGCATCACCCGGGAAGCCCAGAGAGCCAAAGGGAAGAGATGGCTACGTTCATTTCAGAGTCAGCTTTTTTCCTAATACATTTCTTATTATCAGAAATGCCCACCATCTTCATATCTCACCCAAAAGCCCAACGGAAGCCCCACATTCTTCACTCTCCTCCTCTACTGTTCTGCTACTCAGTATTGTAATGAACAAAAAATTTTAAGTATATACATGAGAGTAACATACCAAGATGATATAAGAATTCATAGGCAAAGTGATATATATATTTTTTAATTTAAAGAAAGAGAAAAGGAGAAATTCCAAGGGATATTCCCTTGGAGATGAAAGAAGATGGAAATAAGTCTTGAGGTCGGGTGGAGTCCCAGGCAGACTACATTTGCCACTCATCCTGTATTTATCCAGAGAGGCTGAAGTGGCATTTGGAGAAGACCCAGGCAAACCACCAGCAGATTCCTGGAGTTTGGAAATGGTCACTTAAATAGCAGGACAACCCTGGTGTGTCCCTAAAGTAAAAAGTCCAGCAGGCTTTGTTCAGTAGCTGGGAGGGTGACAGTGTTTAAGAGGAAAGGGGTGAGGAGGGACCTCCCACCCTTTTGCTGGTCTGATCCATAAACTGATGGAGCTCTGAGTATCTTAACACTGGAAATACAAAGCCCTTTCATCTACAGAACCTCCTCTGAGATCATGAAACAATGTTGTGTAGACAGCAGATGCTCGAGTATCACGTGTATCTTATGGATGGGAGGGGACTAGCTCAGACACACAAGTGGCTCACAGTGGTGGTAAGCGGGAGGGGCTGACTGTGGGTTTAGGTTTCTCCATAGCTGACACCGTGAGGGTCAGATTCACGACCTCCCACCTCTGTTTCCCTGGGCTTCTCAGAGTGACCTCACTCTCCCTGACCGTCTGCAAAGATCATTATTCTCCCTTCTGGCTCCTAAGCATTTGTATCTGCTCTCCCCACCAGCCTGTTAGTTAAGCTGCTCCCTTCCATCATTCAGCCAGTTTCTAACAGCCCCACCCTCCTACACAAAGCCTGCCTGTCTGGTCGGAGCAGGGTGGCGATTTCCCCACCCTTTCTAAAAACATGCCTTGCGAGACTCTCTCCATCCTCCAAAATACACTCAACTCTTCACAGTTATGTTTCCTACCATGTTTGAACTGCGCCTGTGCAAGGAGCATCTATCTAATGTCGGTGTTTTCTCTCGTTCACTGTTGGGCTCAGACCCCAGTGTTCTACAGGCAGGAATCGGAGGGTTTGAACCACACGGCCCCAGGGACAAATGGTCATTTTGAAGATTTTGAAGATTTAGTCAGTGATGCTCGGTGAGGCAGACTTTTTTAAGCTCTATTTCCAAATGAAGGGATATTCTGTATACCTTTTAATTGCTTCGTTCAACTCTTCTTAACCTCAGTGGTGATAACCTGGCTTTGTGCTAAGTGCCAAGTCACTTCAGTTGTGTCCCACTCTTTGGGACCCTAGCCCACCAGGCTCCTCTGTCCATGGAATTTCCCAGGCAAGAATACTGGAGTGAGTTGCCAATTCCTCCTCCAGGAGATCTTCCCGACCCAGGGATCGAACCCATGTCCCTTATGTTTCCTGCATTGGCAGGCAGATTCTTTACCACTAGTCAGCTGTAGTTTATCCCTGGTTTCCAGGATGTGTCCAGTCGTATAGTTTTATCTGTTTTCCTCTAACCTGATTAAAACACTTTGATATTGTCTCATTCATTTCACAATAGATAACGCTATCATTTTCATATGGATTTATTTAATTCCCAATTATTTTTTGGCCCTGTGTCAGCTTCTCCTACTCCAAAGCCAGTGTGTGCTCTATATTGGATATTTTTGATGCTAGCTTTATCAAAACATAGCTGAGAAGGTGAATCTGTTGCCAAAAATTCAAAGAATAAATGCCAAAGATTTACATGAAATAATTTATTGCCCAGTGTTCTGCTTTCATCATGATGTGGTTCCTCCCCATCGGATGGAGAAGCAAAGGCTGGCCTGCCCAAGAGATGAGGCAGTTGGGGATAAGAACCAGCATCCTTCATTCAGTAGAGACATGTCCAAGGTCATAGTATCAAGGTCAAAATTAGGAGCACAATAAAGAATTTCCTGATTCCCAATCATTCAGCTTTTGTTGGTAGGTAACTGTAAATATGGGACCCTACCTAGAAGAAGGAACAAAATTTTGGCATATGTAAAATGTAAGTAGTAAGGATATAAAAAATAATCAAAACTTCTGACTTTTTTCCAATTTCATTGACTTTGTATAGATTTCAGTGACTGTATACAATAAATGGTGCCTTTGAGGAAAAGTTGATCTGACCCTTATGACTTAAACTCTCATATTTATTTTTATGCATGAAATTGGGACTATGAGTGGGAATATTAGTTCTAGCTCTAAAAAGTACTCAATTTTTATCACTAAATAATGGAAATCACTTACCATACTCAAAACTTTTAATGTAACTATGAGAAGGCTCCTTTTTGGTTTGTTAAATTATCATGCTTATGGGGAAAAAAATCAATGTTTTCTTAGTTCTCATTTAGATGGCAAATAGTGTTTGGGGAGGAGTGATGATTAATATAAATAAAACATTTTTTACTTTAAATGTTATTGTGCATTTTTGGTAAATAATGATGTGCTAAGCAAATGTCATTTTTCACTTCTTCAGAGAAGACTTAAATATTTTATAGCAAGTGCCATTTTTTACTTAACAAAGGGCTTAATATTTTATAATCCTACATTGTTAGCTGTTGAAGCTAGTTATATTGGAGCTGTTTGCATCTCAGTGTAAATGGTAGTTCAGGTTGCTGGTGGTATACGAAAGTAGAGTAGGCAAGTTATCAGTGCCTTTGTGATAAAGGTCAGAGGAGGTAACCTTTCCACATTTTCTCTTTACATGCATATCTGTCTGAACAATATTAAATACAAGTGCCTTGTATTTACTCTGCAGAAATTGAGGTCAAATCTTTATACTTGCAAAATATATATGAACCACAGCATCTCTTGGGTTGGGCTCTAGGTTAATAATATCCAAACATGCAGGTCCTACCATAAGAGGCTAATGGGAGGAGTTAATTATATAAATATTGAGCTGACACTAAGTTAACCAGAACCTCTGCTCAGCTTTACCCTGGGCACTGGAAGTTAGCAGCACTGAAACATTAAATAATACTTTTTTGTATGTGCACATTTAAGCTTTCTTTATCTTTGCAAAAATTCAGCCTTCCCTTGATAGCCAGCAGAGGTGGGTGGCTAGAGGGCTGGACCCTCTGTGATGAGCAGGGTCCCTCTCTGCCCCTTTCCCTAACCTGGCTCTGGAGTGAAGGGGGGCATTTTGTGCTGGGTGTTCTGGGTTCATTGCCAGCTGTAGATGTCTACTTAACAGTTGTCAACTTCCTGTGCCTTCACTTAATTCTCATAAAGAACCCGTGTGATAAGTGCTGTTTTTTACAGACAAGGAAACCCAGGCCACCAGATAGATGTCCATGCCTCTGGTCTCCTATATTGCTCCCTTCTTTTAAAAAATCGTTTTTACTTTTCTAATATTTTTCTTAGGTAGACCATTTTAAAAGATATTGAATTTGTTACAGTATTGCTTCTGTTTTACTTTTTTTTTTGGCCACGAGGCATGTGGGATCTAAGCTCCCTGACCAGGGATTGAACCCAGACCGCTTGCATTGGAAGGAGAAGTCCTAACCACTGGACAGCCGGGGAAGTCCCCACCTCTTCTACTTAATATCCTTTGAATATTTGTTTCAAAGTCTCCAGCTCTCTGGAGCAGGCCCAGGGAGAGGCCCAGGTTTCAGGTGGCCGGTTAGGGAGGTGCTGGGGTGGAGACTTGAGCTAAGGGACCCCTCAGCTCCTTGTGCTGGTATCTCAGTGCCACGAGAGAGGTGCCCCTCCGGAGCCCAGCAGACCTCCCCCTTGGGTCACCTCCATCCCTGCCGGTCCTCTGAGCTACAGCCTAACACAGGGTCTCCACATCAAGGGCTCAGTGAATGTCCATCCTTCTACCTGGCTCTGAACATTTCCAACACCCTTAGTGACACAAGCTCCTGCAGGAAGGAGGCTTCCCTTGTGAGAGCAGCCAGGGGTGGACTCCAGGCTTCTTCTGTCCTCTTCTCCTGCTTAAATCCCTCAGGGCTTCCATCGCCTTAGACCCACGTCCAGTTCCTTTGTCGTGTCCCCTGGTTCCATGTGAAACCCCTTTGCTGGAGAGGTGAGTGAGGAAGAAAACTGGGTTCTGCTGCTGTTTTTTAATGAAAACAATTTTAGGAGACATGATTTTCCTTGTTTATGTCTGAATCTGTGTAGCAACAAGCTGCCTTAATGAAGTTCTGTCTTGTTCAAGAAAAATTTAAATGTCTTTCAATTCATTTCAAGAATTATTTGTACTGGAGAGTAATGGAGTAAATGTTTCAAAACTTGTAGAATCTATTTTGGGGAAGATTTGTATATGGGGTTGAATTTTTTTTTTTTCCAAGGAATGATTATCACATTTCATGTTTATGAGATGAACGTTTCTGTGGCATCACTTCTTATTTCTTTCTCTAATTTCTTAGCATAGGATAGATCAGCCCAAATTATGCACAGACCAGAATAGCAGCTTGTGATTTATGTTAATCATTTGTTCTTTAGATTGTCTCTAAAAGATCTCTTACTTCTACTGCTTAAAGAAAAACAAAACCCTTTTTCCACAATTGTCTCTATTGATCTCAGCTGCTGTCTTGCCAACTCAATCCAGGCGATGCTTAATTTGACTTGGAACTGTTCTTATAAAGAAGCAACGTGTGTAATAGTAGGGATGTGATATATTTAGTGCTGTTTTGGAATTTGAAACTCCAGATCAAAGATTGATAAAGGAATTTTTTCTTGCATTAAGCGATTTTCCTTTGTTTCCTCAGGATGCTGGTAAGACATTTCTCCTCTGCCTCATGCATTCTGTTCATGCATGTACAGATCACTTTGTGACAATAATTAACACGTGCATAGCCACGTGCAGCCATCCACAGGGAAGGGGGCTGGATTCCAGTGCTAACCCAATCAACTCAATCAGACGCTTTCAAATCATTAGGTAATGGCTCTTCACACTGGCAAGCATCCAGATGGTTTGCCTCGCTTTGTTTTCACTTTTTTTTTTTTTTGAGTACCACACATTTCAATCTCAAAATTGTCAAAAAAGGGAAAATTAAATATGAATTAGAACAGAAACCGATTGCACTTCTTGGCTGTAATCAGAATCCAGGCAGGATGTGAAATGCTATGGGTTGTAAAATATGACCCATGAACCCTTTACCACCTTCATCTCCATGCCACCCAGCAATCTGGGGCCTAGGGTGACCACTTGACCTCTGCCTTCTTGATATATACTGTTTTCTTAGTTTCTGCTGCACCACCCCAGGCTACCTCCAGTCTCTTAGGAATCTGGATCACAAAAAAGCACCCTTCTGGTGGGTTGGGGCTTCCCCAATAGCTCAGCAGAAAAGAATCCACCTGCAACGCAGGAGACACAGGAGATGTGGGTTCTGAGCAACTAGGCACATGCCTGTGGGTTGAGTAAAGGGTAGATGCAGCCCCACACCAGGCTGGACACAGCCCACTACCACCCCTTTACCAGCTTGGAGAGTGGACTGTAGCCCGCCAGGCTCCTCTGTCCATGGGATTCTTCAGGCAAGAATACTGGAGTGTGTTGCCATGCCCTTCTCCAGGTGATCTTGCTAACCCAGGGATCGAAACTGCACTCGAATACTTTTCAATAAATGTAGATGGTGTCATTAATAGTTATCACAGTCTCAGGTCACTTTCTGACTCCCTCCTCTCTCTTAGATACCATTTCCCTAAGACCTCCCATTTTTCCTGTATTTCTGCTGCTTTTCTCTCAGCCCCCAACATCTCTGCCTAACTCCTAAAGATTCATGTTCTCCTAAGATTTTTAAGGAAGAGTTCCTCTTTTTACAGATACAAAAGCTGAAATAGTTTTAGTTCATCTTAAATGACGACTGATGTCTCATAAGAAGCCAGGGGTGCCTTCAGATTTTGTATTTTAAGTACCTCTGTCCAGGTGCTCATTCTGACTACATTTTAAAAATAAGTACCCCACCCTCACCTACCTAGAGAGAGGAAACAAAAGGATATATATCTTATCCCAGCTTGCAGCAGGTGTCATTCTATTTGATTTCTAGGCCTTTCAACAAAACAAAAGGCCTTTTCTGTTCTTTCACAATATATGCTCTCTTTAAAGGTACTTGAATGAGAAAAAAGCCTGCACTGGACCAGATTTCTGGTTCTAATGGACAATAACTGGGCTGTTAGTTGCTGATTCATTCTTCACAGGGAAAACTAGATGCCATTAAAAACATTTTTTTCTAAATAGCATTTAAAGTTTTATGATAGCTTCCTCTTGAAATACTGCATATGAGTGGCATTCTCAACAAATTAATATATTTAATATGATAGTCACATGTATTTTTAACTCCTAAAAAATATGTTTATAGTAGGATTGAAAACTTTTAAAAGCCAGTTAAGATCTCTTTAAAAGTCAGAGAAAATCTGACTTGAGTAACAGTATGTAATAGCATGTTTGGTTATTGTAGCTGTTTTAAATGTCTCCAACTTGCAGTCCCCAAATAGTTACCACTGGTGTTCAGAAGTGATAGACCTTAAATGGTACAAAAAATGTATTTAACCTAAATTTAAAAGTTCTATTCTGGAGTCCCTAAGAGTTCATAATAAATATCAAGGTAACAAAATTTAATTGTTTACTCTATGCAAGGCACTATGCTGAACACTTTCATAATGTCATTTAATCCTTCAGCAAGTCAATGAGATCAGTACCACTATAATTCCCATTTTATAGATGAGGAAATTAAGGCTCAATGAGGTTAATAGCTTGCCCTAGATCTTATAGCTAGAAAGTTCTTAAGAATTTTGAGAGTCTTTGTGCTCATTAATTCCAAGGCACCCTGAAGCTTTCCTGTTCATTATTGCCATGCATAGTGGGGCAGGCACCAGAAAGGGGCTCATGGATCTTAGTGTTTGTTCTCAAAAGTAACAACCGATTCGGTAAATCCTTTGGGTCCTGTTTCACCTAGAATCCATATATTCACAGTACAGGTGATAAAACAGATTAGCTAGTTAACTCTAGTAAGCATGTAAATGAAAACCAAGTCAGTCTAAGGAGACTTCAGGAGAAGATAGTACTGATGAATGGTTGGAATTCTTGGTGGGGTGCTTGCCTTTTGTGTAAGGAGTTTGAAAAGAAAACTCATTGTATTGATAGTGTCTTGGGGCATTTCAGGACACAGTCCTAAAGGTTCTCCTTCCTGTTGAAATTTTAAAAATTCTCAATCTTAGAGAGAGTATACTGTATCCCTGCCATTTGTCAAATGAACAGTTAATCCGGGGAGTCCTGTTTGCATGTTGACTTTGAGTGGGGGAGGGGCGCTCAAATTTTTTGTGAAATAATTATTAGCATAGTTTATCAATCTCGTAAAATGTTGATCATGAATGAACTGGGGATGGAGGTAGGATTCGTGGTTTATAAGATGTTTAGCCAAATCCCACCTGCTCAAACGTCGCCTGTCAAGATTAAAGTATTGATTCCAATCCCCTAGCCAAGCTAAATAACATGAAACCAAGCTAACTGATGTCAGGATACCTGATACCAAGATTTCATGGAGGAAAAAAGCCATTGTGCAGCCAGGAATACAACGTATTTGCTTATCTTTTTAATACAAATAAATAAGGTTTATTGGGCTTGGTGCTTTTTAGCATACACAGGTTTGCCGGATGCATTGTGGAGCCTGGCGTTCTGTACACGAGCTTACGTGGCTGGTACTGTCCCCTGCGGATGCACACGTTGGTGGGGGGGATACCCCTAAAAAATGTCAGCATTTCTGGGAGGGAGCAGCACAGAAAGGAGGGGAGGGAAAAGCCCCGGCCAACATCCTGTTGTGATCAAGCTCTCTTGCGGAGGGGCAGACGGAGGGCGCTTTTCAGATCCGCCACCAGATCCAGGGGTGCCACAGGGCCGCCGTAGTTGTGTGGATTCCGGGGGCGGACGCGCGTGGGGGAGCGCGGCGGGTGCACCCCCGGGGTGGGGGGTGTGCAGCTCACCCGGAGCGGGGCTGACCGGCGAGGATCCGCAGGAGCTGGGAGGTTCTTACCACAGCTGAGGCGGGGGCCCGGACTGTGGGGGCTGGGGAGGGGAGGGACCCTCCCCGCGCATCCCTCCTGGCCCATCCCTCCTCGCGTATCCCTGTGCTGTGCCCCCCCCCCCAACGCATACCCCGTGCAGGTGGGACTTCCTCGGCCCCGTACCTGCCGGGCCAAGCGTGTGGGCGACCGGCTGCCGGCGTCGCTGGCACTGGCAGGCACCTCCCAGGGCTAGGGATCCGCACCCAGCGAATAAGCAGCCAGTCCTGGACCGGGAGGAGGAGCGGCCGAGCATCCCTCTCCCGCTCCGCCGCGTCCTTCTCATGAGGACTCGCCGGAGGTGGACCCGCAGAGCCAGCCTCCCGGCCGCTGACCCCGCTTACATCACGAACCTGTGACCAGCGCATCCCTCCCACGCCCGGTACCTGCTCCGCGCGGCTCACGGTCCAGCCCCCGGAGCAGGCTCTTTGTATGCCGCCGACATGGCCAGCCAGCAGGATTCCGGCTTCTTCGAGATCAGTATCAAGTATTTACTGAAATCCTGGAGTAATAGTGAGTAACTGAAAATAGCCTTTTTGTTTGTTTGTTTGTTTGCTGGGTGTTGCGTAAGATCTGAGCAATAAAAGCCTCAACTGAAAAGCATAGGCTTGTGAGCCCAGGAAGTTTTTTCTTTTTCGTTTTTTTTTTTTGCTTCCATCTGCTATGAAAATCAAAATGTCAGAGATTGAACTAGTCTTCCTGAAGTGCAGAGGCTGTGGTGGAATTAAGGTAGATGTGGTTTGACTAAATTTTCAAGTGAGATGGCCCTTCAGACTCTTGGTGAGTGCAGGACGGGGTATTCCAGGCTGCATTTCCTGCTTTGGTGTGTGTTTACTGTGTTCAGGTTTTATCGAAATAATTTCGTGAAGTGTGGTTTAATCAAAGGGGTGTGGCAGGGCTTCAGAGTACTTCATAATTGTTTTATTAGGGTACTGTCTAAAGAAATAAAAAGTACTTAATGGTCCAAAACCTGACTCATCTTTTATGAATATAGAGGTACTTGCAGATTTATTTGGTCTCTCCCTTGTCCATGGGGTTGGTGTTCAGAATTATAGTAGTATATAATATTAATATATTATAATAGTACTTAATACTTGGATTAAAAAAAAATCCTGATGTTTGTCGTAGTCCAAATAATGTGCTTTTCTGAAACATAAACAAGTGAGTTGCTGACCGTAAAATCCTTTATTAGGATATCAGAATGTTAACGGCTTCTGAAGTTAGGGTTCTGACCTATTTAAAGCTTTTAGCAGGAAGATCTTTCAAAAAGACAACCTCTAAGGCATCATGGATCTGGAATCATTAAAATGAGGCCTTCAGGTGATCAGTGATGCCTTGCATTTTCTGAACAGTTTAAAAACAAAGTCTTCTCTATTTTACCAATCAGCCTTTGTACTTGGTTTGGATTAAAAGACTGGCTGGTATTACAGGTCCTGAATTGTTTGAAATTTAAAAAAAAATTTTTTTTTCCAAGAAAAAATTTTATGTTGTATTTCATGCATACGAATTAACCTACCTGCAGGTCCAAGAGCTGGTGATTAATTATCTCCTACACAAATGACCTGTGGACAAGATTGTTCGTATGTAAACAAAACCCGGGCAGGAGAACCTGTGCCTTAATTGCTTTGAGAAAAGAGACAGAGTACCTTCGGCCGGAAGGTGTTCAGGGATATGCATCTCTAAATGCTATCCATAGAAACCATCTTTTCCAGGTCATTTTGCACCACTGTATACACCAAGGGGCTTGTCTAAAGCTGTTTTTCTACAAGTGGGAAGCCATTTGGGAGTAATGCTGTCACCCCAACAGCATTCCTTTGTTACAATCATAATTCATTTATCTTGGGTTCATTATTTGTGTTAATACTTCACACGTAAGGATGAATCTTCCTTTGTCTATTACCCTCTTTGATTAGTGACAAGAATTGGATATACAAGGTTATTTAGGAGCAGTTTTCCAAATATCTGGAAAGACTTACTGCGAGTGTGACATCCGTGTGATACTGAATCATTATTTTGAGCACTTAAAGGCCAGATTATTTTCTTCTGTCAATTTCTGTCATTGCCTCATTAGATAGAAAATTATGTTGGGACAATCCTGAGGCCAGTGGGGTTTCTTTTAAAACCTTTCTCTGCTTGTCTATTTTTCAAATTATTCTAGACAAAGCTTGTATTCTCTAACCCTCTTCCTAAACTCTCTCCATTCCCCCACCCTGCGCTCACATCAGGAAGATGGTTCAGAATGACTGTTCATTTCTACTTTGAGAGTGTCTAGGACACAGTTTTGAATTCTTTCATTCATTCAGCAAATGTTTACTCCAGACCTACTACATGCCAGGCTGTGGAGCTACAGAGGTGAATAAGACACAGCATTCACCCTCAATCTTAATTTCTTTATTGCACAAGAGTGAACTTGGTAATTTCTCTAGTGTGCCTTTGGGGGAGGTCAGAATGTTTTAAGTTGTTTCTTAAAAGAGGAAGAGGAAATACACCTTTGCTGAGTCTTCTTTAAGTTTGTTGCAACACTGTAGCTCTCAGTTTTACATGTTTTCAGTGGCCAAAAAAAGAGCGAGAGAGAGAGAGAGAGAAAGGAATTTGTGTGGAAGACAAAGTGAAAAACAGAAGCTTTAGGGAGCTCAGCCTGCTCAGGGCCCCAAGGCTGAGAAGATGCACCATGGGGTGGGCAGCTCGTTGGCCCAGAATCACAGGTTTGAGAGGTGAGGACACCCGACCCCCCCACCCCCGCAACCCTGCCTCCATACTGGAATGGAGAATCAGGCCTCTAATTATGCAGTGGGGTTTATTTATGAAAGTGCGACAATTAAAAACCAATAAAGCAAACCCTATAACTACGTCTGACTGCTTTGCAGGGTGGTCATAAGAGGACAGATGCTTCCTTGAGCATTTACCAGGTTAAGAGTTACATTTTTTTTTTAATGGCACGTTGTGATTTTGTGTATACTTGTCTCCCCTGAAGAGTGAACAAGTCAATTACATCAGTCATTGCCTGGTGTGGTGTGTTAGCTTTTCTTTCACTGTTCATTCTGACACTCCCTTCTTCACAGGCTTGCCCTCTCTGTCAGCCTGCACTTTCATTTTAATGGAGTTGAAAATTCAAAATGGCCTTGATGTCTGGAAATAAAATGTCTTTTGCAGACTTCACTGCTATCCTTATCTGCCTGGACACCTGCTCCTGTTTGCTCCTTTCCCACTCTTATCCAGGCCTTCCCCAGCTGGTCAGTGATTCTCACTGGTGTCTCACTGGTGTCCACAGCCATGGCCACCATGGACCCTCCCAGGTTTAACCTGGAGTGTTGCAGTGGTCTCCACCTGGTCCACCTGTCATAGAGCAGCCTGGAGGGCTTCTGCCAGCTTTTCAAAGACTTCATCTCAGCCCTTCTTGCCCCCGAGTGTCGGTGACCACCACACAGGACCCTCTTTGAGTTCCTTGTTTATATTGTCCTGCTCCAGCCATAGTTAATTTGCTGCCCTCTCTGTGTTTCAGCAACTTGCTCTCCAGTCCATGCCTGAACACACATTGGCTCCCTAGTCTGGTGTGCCCTCATCTGGAACAGACAAGCTGCAGAACCAGATAGACTTGGTCCACTGATCTAGCTCCTACATTTGTGAGGCCTTGGACAAGCAATTAATTACTCTTCTGCCTCAGTTTTCTCATCTGTAAAGTGGAGGCAACAACAATACCTCACAGTAAGTGAGGCATTAAGATGTCAAGTATTAATACTTAGCACAATATCCAGCACATTGTGAATCTCAATAAGTGTTAAAATAATATGAATGTATTCCAATGCTTCCCCCTCTTCTAAACCCACTTAAAATCAAACTTAGACCATTTTTCACCTTAGCATTGACAGCCTCAGTGGATTCTGTGAATAGTCAATATTTACTAAAACCTCTTGCTTTGGGCCATTCGTTTTTCTTGGTTTCCTTTTTAACTTTACTGCCCGCCCCCCCCCCCCCACCTTTTCCACCTCAGCTACTATTGGAATATGCCTACCTTCCCAAAGTACGTACCTTCCAGCAGCGTGGGAGATGGCCTGGGGATATTTTCAGTGGCTGAAAGTCACCTTGGCCTTCCAGGTTTGCTACAGAAAAATGTTTAGAGCAGGTAGTTCCCAGTTGTTTCATGGAAAGGAGGGCTTGCTTTGTATGGAGGCTCAGAGCTGGTATGTAGGCTTGCCCACCTAGCTGAAACTTCTAACCAGCATTCCTTTGCTTCACCCTCCACCCCACCCCACTCCCCATGGAGCCCAGCGGATGAAGGGGTCTTCAGGGTTCTTTTAACATCTCCATCTTTGCAGGGCAAGGCAGTTTGTATCCTTTCTGCAATGCTGACAAACCTTGCAAACCCCATAGAGATAAGAAGCCTCTGAATGTCTGTTAATGCTTTCAGGGAATGGGAATTTTATTGACAAATAAACTGCTCTAGGGAACTGAACAAGCCCCGGGCCCATTTTGGAAGGGACCGCTGTACATATAAAATGACTCATCTTGTTGTAGACAAACTTGCTTTAGGGGAAGAGTTGGGTGTGGCATTTCTCGGATGTGAGTTAGGTCGTGGTGATAAGGACAGTGTTTGTGTCCACTGCAGAAATGCCGGTTAGTATATGGTCAGCTCTGAGGACGAAGAGAAGCCACGTGCAAGTGAGGATTGGAAACACATCCCATTCACTGCAGAGCAGTATTTATTGATCCCTGTAGATGTCACAGGATACCACAAAGATGCTATGAGAAAGCCTTAGACATCTCAAGGTGTTAGTTTAGTTTGGTCGAGTGGGTTTTTTTGAGGGGTGGGGGAGGAAGGCGGGCACTGTGCTGGGTCTTCACTGCTGCACGGGCTTTTCTCTGGTTGCAGTGCAGGCCTCCTCATTGCAGTGGCTTCTCGAGTTGTGGGGCATGGGCTCTAGGGCACGTGGTTTCCATAGTTGTGGCTGCTGGGCTCAGGCTCAGTAGTTGTGGTACATGGGCTTCGTTGCTCCACAGTATGTGGGAGTCTTCCTGGACCAGGGATCAAACTCATGTCTCCTGCAATGGCAGGTGGATTCTTACCCACTATACCACCAGAGAAGCCCCTAGAGTTGGTTTAAAGACGTAGAAAACGGAAGAGGTTAGCCAGGTCGCCTGAGGCCAGCAGAGCAGTACAGCTCAAGCGCAAGCACACCCACCTGGTTCTTCTCCCAGTGGGGAGCTCGCAGCACTGTTCCAGGCATCTAGAGGAGAGTTACCCCCAGCTTCCTGTTCCTGTTTTACCTCAGCTAAAATAATTGATTGTCCTGATGAGAAGTGGAACCCCAAATCAATCAATACCCACTCTCTCCAAGGATAAAGAGTTGATGTATCCTGGGTTTATGATGAAAGCAAATTTGAGGTTTTTATTTGCTTTTGTTTTAAGGGTTTATTTTTTTGGTTGAAATGCATGAAAAATCCTAGAATCTAGAGTAGCAGTAGCTGCCTCAGTGCCTGAGGGCCCACCTTGCGTCAGATGTTATACTTGGTAATTTATATGTAGGGCAAACCACATCATTGTCTGTCCAAACTGAGACACTTGCGAGTGAAAGTTAATAATTATGCTGGGACACTAGGCACGAACAGGGACTGCCCTGGGCAAAGGAGGGCATATGACCACTCTGTTTATTATCTTTACTCTTTCCAGTAACCCTGCAAGGTTACCTATTATCTCTATTTTACAGATGAAAAGCAGAAAAATGAGAGTCGAAAAAGTGATTTGCTCAAAGCTAGAATGGTAATAAAGTGCCATCAGCCCCTCCCCGAATCCAGTGATAATCTCATTTTTAAAAAGTCACCCACAGAATGACCAAAGGGTCAGGAACACTTTGGGCAATGCAGTGCTTTCTAGGTACTTTGATTCTTGTTGACTCAGTTACCCAGTTCTTAGCCTCTTCCTTCCCTGTGAACCTTTGAAGAGCTCTCTCCCTCTCCCCACCCACCCCTCCTCTCTTTTTGTCTTTCAAGACCCTGTGATGGAGAACATCGTCTCCTTAGTGCATAGCTCTTTGAAAGACTTAAGTATTAACAATTCTTCACTCTGAGTATTAAATACAATACATAGGCGGCCCTGTACCCTATGGTCATTTCACACACACACACTCACAAAAGATTATAGTAAAAGGGTACATTTCTTCTGGTAGAATATTTTATGTTGATTTCCCCCATTTCCAAAAGTTATTTAATTATGTAAATACATAAGTAGATACATAAAAATGTATTAATGGTCTTCTTTTAGAATTGCCCTTTGCTCGTTGAGGTTTCTCTGCTATGTTGTGGTTTTTTTTTTTTTTTAAATCAGTAGCAAACTCCTTATTGTCTTTATCAGAGAGAACAGGGAGACTATTTCCAAGGATGATGGAGATGTGTCTGTAATTCGGGTGTCTCAGCTTACCTGATAGCTCTGGTCTCTGCCACCATAAACCACCCCCGCTGCCCACAAGACTGGCCATCCAAAATGATTCAGTTTCAGCTTCTTTGCCTACTTTTTGCATGGTGCTTGGAGAAGTTGTCGGAAAGAACTGAAATAGTCCAAAAGGCAAACTGTAGTAGGCAAGAAGGAGAGATGACCTGGATATTTTTACAATCTGGGAACCACCCAGGGTATTTGAGAAAGTTGCCAGTATTTAGATGTTTCAACTGATACAACATGCAAATATGCCCTTTATTTAAAAGACATCTGTTTCAAAACAGTTTAATACCCATGACTCACTAGTTCACTTTTGGGTACAGTTCAAGGAATTAAATAGATTCCATGAGTCCTGATCATCTTAATAGTTACATCTTTATTTTTGAGCCTGGTGGGATATTTTGAATGAGCTGGGTTCAGAAATAAGTTTGAGTTGATGAGAAATGACATTTTACTTGTGTTGGAGCTGTTCCATAGATTGACAGTTATATTCAGTTATATTCATATAACCTTTTGTGCAGGGTTTTTTTTTTCCATACTAAACCTTAAATTTATTTAGTGTCTTGTAGTCTGCTCAGCACCTTCAAACACTACATTACCTCATTTGATGAATTCGATGCATTGATTAGGAATAAACTAGCTTATTGAATGTTCCTGGTTTGGGATAATAAGGCTTAATTTTCCCAAAGTTTATCTTCTCTGGCATGAGATACCCATATGGCAGCATGTAGGTATATTTTGTGAGTTTTCAGATCAAATGAGCAAATAATGCTCTTAGTCTGTGGGCTTGACCTTTGCATGGGACTTTTGAAATGCAGTATAGCTTGGCATTTATCACCTAAGGTACACAGAGGTGAGTCCATCCAAAACACATCTGTATGAAAAATTCCTGAATTTATTTGTACCCTAGCATTTCCTAGTTTTTTTTAAACACTTGAACATTTCAAATATTCCACAATATGGTGCCTTTTGGGTATCACCCACTATTTGCAGATGACCCCAGTGCAGAAGATTTAGCAGGCAGCCATTTACTGGAGAGTGGCATTTATGGAAAAGATAGTACACAGCCTTATCTCTTTTTATTTGTACTAATCTCTCTCATTTGATAGGTTCCATTCATCATGTTCACGTCAATATTGTTCCATTGTAGAACTGTTGGCTATATGAATAAAAGAATGCTGTCTCTTTGAGCTGAAATGCATCTCCAAGTTTTGGAGGAGAAATGGAAATAGCCTTTTCCATTAGAACATTTTAATTTACTCTTCAATGCTGCTTTATATTCACACTCAAAAACTTACTATCTTAGCATCAGCTTTTCTTGGTTATAACTCCAAAATGCTTCGCTTCCTGATACTATCAGTGAAGCAAGCAGACATTATCCATTACTTCTTTCTTCTTGAGGATCTTCTGTGCACTGGACACACTGCTTTGGGAGCTTCTTCGCTCGTTCAGACCTGGATCCCACCATCAAAGGTCTCAGAGTTTCCCTTCCTTGCTTTTTAGATTCAGAATTCAAGACGATTAACGCAAAAGTTCCCAGGACTAGGAGAGGATCCAGTGATATTTCAGAAAGATTGTGTGCCCTAGAGAATTTTATTTGGGAGGAGGTGTTTGAAAGGTTCTGTTGACGTTAACTTTCTGGATGTATTTCACTGCATCAGAGAATTATTGGAAGCCTGGTGTTTACAGGCAAAATCCTGTGAGAACATTTTCCAATATTCCATTCTAGCAGGATGGCTGAAGGAGAGGAGGAAATGTAAATTATTTACTCTGGAACACTTAACCAGATGTCAGTATTTGGGAGAACAAGGGTTTCAGACAGATATTCTTTACCTTAGAAAAATGTGAAGAGGAGTTACGATGTTTATCAGAATTTTGGCATGGGACTAACTTAAAGCCATTATATTTCATTTGAGGTGGATCACTCTTCAGAATATTTGGGGACTTAAGAGAGAAGGGATGTGTGTGTATGTGTGTGTGTGATGTATGTGTGTGTGTGAAATATATTTCTGTAAGTTGTTTAATGATCATATATCTCACCTATATTGTTACAAACACTTCTTTTTTACAGAACACACAAGCACAAGCATTTCAGTGTTAGTCATCCAAAACTCCAGATGCTAAGTAGTGAAAGTTTATATTCTACCAGCATATCAGACTCTGTAATGAGTCTGATTTTGGTTTAATTCCTTTCTACTGTTTTAGTCATTTGATGAGCTACAGATGGGAATTTAAGCCAAAGCCGTAACATTTCAGCTAATACTTTTTATGCTGCTGTAAGAACTTGTTGTCGTGTCAATTTAAGAGAGCTGAAATCTTTTTCAAGAAGGCATTCAAATCTACATTAAGTGCTTTTATCAACTCTAATTTGATATACAACTCTAACTGCCTCTGCTGCTCTCAGTTGCAAAGTGCACAGTAGTTTCACAGTGAAGACAGCTTTGAAATTTCTAGGACTTCTCAGCTAATGCCACAAGCACAACATTATGAAATATACAATTATATCTGTTAAATTTTTTTTGTCCTAAGTTTAAGAAACACTACGCTGACTTCTTTGAGTTAGGATTTAAACAGGTAAATATGTATTTTGGCAACCATGAAAAGGATAGGGTATTAGATTAACTAGGGCAATACTTCAGTAAAATTCCATTTGAATGTCATATTTATGTAGGAAGGATTCGGCAAATCAGGAAAATGATTTATTATGTAACCGTCAAATCAATAAAATGCTTCAATTGTGCAAATACGAGATTAGGTTTTCCTTCCCTGTTTTTCTGTTGTTTTTCTGTGTGTGACCTTGATCATCTCCTTCCCTCACTTCCTTATGTGAAAGGAACAAACCTGACACTGTCTATAGCTGTTTTGTGTGAAGGGTTTTGAATGCCGCCACTGAGAAAAGAGGTTTATGTCAACATTGTAATATTTGTCAGTTATTTCTCCCACCCCATTAAAGCCAGACCGAAGGAGGGTGAGCTGTAGGTTTTTGAACTTGACTGATAAGTGGAGACCCATCTCTGACTTCCCAAGCTTGGTCAGTTTCTTGAGCTAACCAGCTCTTCAGTATCCTGAGTAAGATAAAGTCATTGTACTATACAGCCTATCGGGTTCTTTCTGTCGTTATTTTTACAGTAAAGCGACTGCATGTCTAACTCAGGGAATTGGAACGGGATTGTCTTCAATCTGAGGGGCTGGCATTCTTCATCTGGGGACAGGCATTTCTTTCTGCACAGCAAGATACGGTGTTTATGGAGATGGCTGGCGTTCTGGAGGCTACAGCCCAAGGATATTCGTCTAGGTTTTAGTAGATACTGTGTTTCGGTTAAGCCATACTGAAATAAAGTTCATAAGGATGCAGGGTTCTATTAGAAAATCTGTCTGAAACATTGTTTGGTTTATTATACTGTTGACCTTTACTTAATGCCTGCAGCTAGGTAGAAAGTTCTGTGACAGGTTTAAAGAATCTTAAAGACTGGAAAAGTTGCCCTAGCTGAGTAGCTTGCCTATGACTTTAGCAGATTATAAGCAGTTAGTTTCAAATTTACAGGTTAGAGCATCAATGAGAAGATAAATTGCAGTTTTCCTTTAAAAAAAAATAAATAAAAAACCTGCTCTTCAACTTTTAAGTTTTTGAAGACCACGTTTCTAACAAATCTTCCCCCAAAATGAGGCCTTGCAGCTGAACGACAACATGGACTTAACCTTAGTATTACGTGTACTATGTCAGCACCCTAGAATTAATCATCTATTTTTCTTTTCTTAATTGAAGTATAATTGATGTACAATATTGTATGTTGTGGGTGTACAATATACTGACTTACAATTCTTAAAGGTTATACTTCATTTGTAGTTATTATAAAATCTTAGCTGTATTTTCTGGGTTATACAGTGTATTGTTGTAGCTTATCTTGTGCCTAATAGTTTGTACCTCACGTCACCAATTCCATGAACAAGAGTTGGAGCAAACCCTGGGAGATGGTGAAGCACAGGGAAGCCTGTCGTACTGTAGTCCATGGGGTCGCAGAGAGTCAGACACAGCTTAGCAACTGAACAGCAACAGCAGCAGCAGTCCCCTCCCGCTGTATCGATCTACTTTTTTCTGATGAGAATCACGGCTTCCTTGGTGAGTCTGTAGAGAAGCCCACCCCCTGCTGGGCCACTCTGGGTCTCTGGTCCCCCTCCTTCTTGATTTGATGGTGACCCTGAGGCCTGACCTCATCTTTTCTTCCCTGACAACCTGTCCTCTTTCTGTTTTACTTGATTATTCAATCAATTGTATTCACAATTGCTAGCAAACAGGAAAATGAGACATTTTAGTCTTGCCTTCAGATTTTGCATTCCATTTACTAAACAAATCCCCAGTCCTTATCATTATGGGAAAGGTAATCCTAGTTTATGCCAACTGAGATATCCATTTTGAAACTATTTGAAAACTTGGCCCATTTTCAACTTAAAAAAGCAACTAATTTTTAACTAACAATTTAAATGCTTGAACTTTAAGAAAGGTCACAATTATGAATGAGAATGAAGGTTCTATCACAGTTTAAATATCCCCAAATCTGTTTTACTTTGGCTGCTTTTCTTTCTCTTGTTAACTGTTCTGTTTGCCATTTCAGTGCTTATTACCATTTTCTTAGAGGGATAAGGGAGTTGAAATTCAAATTGTTATCATTGTGATTAGTCAACTGCTTTATTTATTTTTCAAAAAAGGAAAGAAAAAGTAGAAATTGGAAATTAAGTAGGATTCTCAACATCAGGACTTTCATTTCTAAATCTTAAATCCCTCTTGTCACCACTCAAAATACCTGCCATTCACAGGTATAGTGGTATGGTTAATACATAGAACTAACTTTCACTTCTAGTGATATGAAATGTGTGTCATTTTAGGATGCCTTTGCTATACAAAATAGGTAAACTTTCTCATGGCTGAAAGAAGGAAGACTTAATTAGCATGCCTGACCCACAGCCTGGATGGAGCTGGGTGATTCCAAGGGGTTTTAGAAGCTGGAGTGACCTAGACCATCCCATCTTTAGACCAGCACTGCATGATAACAAGATGACTACCTTGGTTCTAAATGTCTTCATTCTACTTAAGAGGAAGGGAGGAGGCCCAGTTTAAGTTGATCTTCTGGCAGGAAGGAGAAGATTTTGCTGAAAAAAAAAAAAAAAAAAAAAAAACACCAAACCCCAGCAAACTTCTTGTATTCCTCTGGTTAGAATTGGGTCACATGCCAGTCACTGGCAAAGTTGAATGGAATTACCATGTTGACTTCAACAAACTTGATGCATGCCCTGCACTGGGCATGCCCTCCACCTTCTGTTAGACAAGACTTCTGCCTGCTACCTGAACAAAGTAGTCTTTTACCAAGGGGAAAGGGGAGCAACAGTGTGTGTTCAGTTGCTTAGTTGTGTCCAACACTTTGGACACGCGACCCCCATGGACTCCTGCCCACTAGGCTCCTCTGTCCATGGGATTTCCCAGGCAAGAGCCACCAGTAGTAACACCCATAAAGTATAAAATGTACAATTACAGATTACTATTAATGACCACCTGTTGCTATATAACATTGCTTTAAATGTAATAATAATAGCTGATATTATAAGCCCTTGTGGAAGTATCAGTGCTGTATTAAATGCTTTACCTGCATCATTTTCTCTAATCTTCACCATGACCCAACTTGACATATACCATTTGTAAGTGGCAGAGCTGGGAATCAAACCTAGACTCTAGGATAAACACTAAATTATGAAGTGCTGTGCTGAATCACTCAGTCATGTTCGAATCTTTGCGACCTCCTGAACTGTAGCCCACCAGGCTCCTCTTGCCATGGGATGCTCCAGGCAAGAATACTGGAGTGGGTTGCCATCCCCTCCTCCAAGGGATCTTCCTAACCCAGGGATCAAACCCAGAAATCCCGCATTGCAGGTGGATTCTTTACTGTCTGAGACACCAGGGAAGCCCAAAAGATATTGATTAACAGTAGGTAAAATTGATGAGCCTCAGGTAGGAGCAGAGGATGTTGACATGTACTTCCCAGCAATTTACCGCAGTGATGTGTGTCGAGAAGCAGTGGCAAATACTTTTGAGAGTACTCAAAATAAAAATTCTCTCTCTTTGCCTGCAGTTTCAGAAAAATGAGCATTTTCTGATGCTTCCTTTCTTATGCCCCTTCAATAAGAAATTGGATCTGTATTTTTTTTTTTTAAAAAAAGTAAGTTGTAAGGAAGAATATTACTAGATCAGAAACTTGAGATTGTACCCAGTTCTCAGTTGAAAGACAAAAACGCAAAGGAGTGTAATGGGTATATTCAAATCTTTTGTTAGATTAAAATGAAAAAATACAGTATTAATTCATTTGAGTGCCACTGGGCAGTACCAGATGAAATATCCTTAATTTTGTTGCTACCCAGAAATGACCAAATGTTTTCCTATTTTCAGATGTTTCTACTTACATAGAAATGTCAGTATTTTCCAGTGAGGTTTAGCTTTCAGTCTCATTGTTCAGATTCAGCTATTTGGAAGGGCTTGAAGCCTGGCTTTACCTGTCCATGCCCCCACCCCCCCAAGTTAATCTTACAAATAGTCCAATAAGAAAAATTGGCTTGGTTTCAGCCAGCGTGCTAAGCGCCATCTCATTTAAAACTTCATTAAATACTGGTGAGGCAAATGTCTCCTCATAGGTAAAAACCCTAAAATAAATGACTTCCCCAAGGGAAGGGCGTGAATAAGCACTGGCAGCTGGATTCAGATTTAGCTCCATGTGCAGAGCCTCTGTTGCTGTCGGTGGGCCAGCAGGAGCCCTGTCCAGCCCCCTCTCCTGTGTTGCTATCCCACCAGAACATTTCAAAGAGGCAGGTGCTCGCCTTTTCAGCCCTCAGTGCAAGCTTGCAACTGCGATTCGGTTGCTGGGGAAACTTCTGGAATGCCCGTTTGTTCCTGAAAATAGGATCAATTCATTCTTGGCCACTCTGATTGACATGCTGTGTCCAGCCATGGGACACACAGTTCATGTAGACAGAAGGAAAAACAGAAAACTAAATCCTAATGGTCAGAGATGACTTTAAGCTGAACATGCGTCAAGTTCCTGCTCTCAAGGAGAGGATTGTCTGGTGAAAGAGACTTACATAAATCAATAATCAGTTGAATATGATGAGGGACCAACCCCATGAAAGATGAATTGTGTCTCTGAGTAAGAGTGAGTATTGTTTGTACATAAATATGGTTCATTGGCCCTGAAGGCCAGCTTTCCTGGCCTTTCCCTGCTTTGCTGGTAGTCCTCTCCAATGCTGAATGTTTTTCTCAACAGCCTGGTGAAGCTGTAACTTCATCTCTCTCCTCCAGGTCCTTTACTGTGCTCAGTATTCTCATTATAGATGCTGAATTTCTCTAGGGGTCGTCTCAGGCAAGAAACTGAGTTCTTTTCAACCCTTTGGTCTTCATTGAAAACCTGGCTGAAACGTCTTGTGCTTCTTTCTGCATCTGGGTTTCCATCACCACCCCCTCTACCACAGCCTTGCTCCAGGTCTTCATCACCTCTCACCTGGAGCATCTCAACCCTTCCTTGCCAGCCTTTTTGCTGCCCCCGCCTCTCTGCCTTCCCAGGACAGTCTGGTCTTTTCCACAGCCTTGAGTGATGGTCTTCACCTTGGCCCTTGGAACTGTGTGTCAGCACTGAGAGTGATGTTCCCACAGGCAGGGTCGGCCTCATGCTGATGTAGCAAGCATACTGAATAATTAAAATATCATTGTGAACTCGAGTCATCATCTGAATTCATTGTCTTGACCATGTTTATCCAATCTGTTTGTTATGGTAGGCTTAAGGGTTTTATAGATCCTTTACTTCTTTCTGTTCTTTTCCTTTCATGTTCTTCTTGATTTTGGTTCTTTTCCCTTATTAATTTTTTTTTCTTTTCTCCTTTTCTTCTCTTTCTCCATCACATTTTACAAGTATAGTTTCATATGCAATATTATTAGCTATTTCATTACATTTTAAGCATATTAATGAGATATTTTAATAAAAAACTTTGCAAAACCCAGTCCTATAACAAGTAAAGTCATGAAGAAAAAGTTTGGTAGAACACAGACTTGGACTCCATCTCTGACCCACACTCTGTCATCAGTCATGGCCCAGGCATGCAGTGTTGTTTCAGGGCAAGGAACACAATTTAAGGTAAAAGGAGTGGGACATACTACTGTGTATTTTCATGCTAGTGAGAGTTGAAGAGCCTGGGTTTGGTGGGCATGATGCAGAAATTAAGGAAAAGCTGGCTTATAGTTAAGTGAAAAACCAAGAGCTCAGTATAATTATTTGCTAATAAAACACATGAACTCAGGCCGAGGCTCTAACTACTCATGAAGGGTCCAAACTCCAGTGATGGAAGGGCCACTCAACAGTTCTCAAGTGTCCCTTATACACAAAATAACAGTCTTCAAACTGGCCCAGTGAGCTCATTAAATATCATATTGTTCTGCCAGATAAGGCTCTTGTTTCAGGGAGTGACTCAGAGACTGTCACTTCTTGGGCCAGGAGAATGAAAGTGCTCTTCAGGCTCTGGGGAAAGGATAAATTGTTGACACTGTTCCGAGGCCATCCCTCCCCACTTTGGTCTGTGTCTGATTAAACCATGTGTTATATTGGAAGATGACCACTCAGCTGATCTATTCAGCTCAATGTTGTCATGAAGTTTCTGCTGTAGACCCACACAAGAGAGAGGAGGTTAGAAAGTTCCTTATGGACAGGGTTCAACTCATGCCAAAGAACAATCCAGGCTTGATGGTGCTGGGCTGGCAAAGTCATGTGTGCTCAAAGCTTGGGTCCAGGTCTCCATCTCCTTCCTTGTAAGTGGAAAGTTAACTACCAGCCAAGAGTGTCATCTCATTTGGGTTACTTGCTTTTTTTTTTTCTTACTGAAAAACAGAAGTGAATCACACCCTTCACCAAGTCCTGCTGCAGAAGGAAATGATGCAGTGCTGGTCATGTGGCACAAAGGAAAAAGGGCCATAGTGCAAACCCAGTTCTTCATTGTATTCTGGTGTAAGGACAGGTTCAGTCCCCACACAAAACTGTGGTTCTTCAACATGGACCCTTTTTTACATGGAAGAACCATGATATTTTACTTCGTTTTTGTCCTTTTTTTAATTCTTCTGCCTCTTTTACCACTGGAGCTCATTAATTTTGATTGTAATACAAAGTATGGAAAGAATTGATTTAAGCTTGTTTGATTTACTTTTTTTCTGTGTGATTTGGGATAGTTATGACCATGTGCTTTGCCTCAGCCCCTAACTTGCTATGTGACTTTGAGCAAGGTGCTTCAACTCTGATTCTGTAGAAAGGTTTTAATATATATTGTATCTCTCTTTATAAATAAATAATACACATACATGTATATGTAATATGCCTACCATAAAGCCATAATAATTGAATGAGTCCCATCACTTCACAGCAAATAGAAGGGGAAAAAGTGGAAGCAGTGATATATTTTATTTTCTTGGGCTCTAAAATCACTGCTGAGCGACTGAACTGAACTGAAAATCACTGTGGATGGTAATTGCAACCATGAAATTAAAAGACGCTTGCTCCTTGGAAGGAAAGCTGTGACAAACCTAGACAGCATATTAAAAAGCAGAGACATCACTTTGCCAGCAAAGGCCCATATAGTCAGAGCTATGGTTTTTCCAGTAGTCATGTATGGATGTGAGAGTTGGACCATACAGAAGGCTGAGTGCCAGAGAATTGATTCTTTCAGATTGTGGTGCTATAGAAGACTCTTGAGAGTCCTTTGGACAGCAAGGAGATCAAACAAGTCAATCATGAAGGAAATCAACCCTGAGTATTCATTGGAAGGATCAATGCTGAAGTTGAAGCTCCAATACTTTGGCCACCTGATGCTGGGAAAGATTGAGGGCAGAAGGAGAAGGGGGCAACAGAGGATGAGATGGTTGGATGGCATCACTGACTCAATGGATATGAATTTGAGCAAGCTCCGGGAGATAGTGAAGGACAGGGAAGCCTGGTGTGCTGCAGTTCATGGGGTTGCAAAGAGTCAATCATGACTTACTGACTGAACAACAACAGTAATGTTTAAAAATGTTTAATATACAGGCTCACTCTTGTAATTGCTTGATAAATTGTAGCCATTATTATTATTTAATTAATGCTTATCTAAATTCCTCTTAGGGTTAATGATTTCAACATGTTTGTTCATTGCTAAGACAATAGGGCCAGGGACCACAGAGTCCTGGAGTCTCTTTGTAACATCTTGTCTTGGTGATCTGGTCCTTACCATTCCCTTTAGAAGACCTTTTGATAAAGAGATGCATTTCAGGAAACTTCAGAAAATCTCTGAATTCAGAGTTGTGTGGAGTGACTGCTAGTGCAGCAGGGTATTAGGATGTGCTACAGTTGAAGCCTGTCCTGCAAGCGTCACATGAGTTCAGCCTTGTTGTTGTTCAGTTACTAAGTTGTGTCTGACTTCTTTGGATAAAGAAGATGTAGTATAGATATATTCAATGGAATACTACTCAGTCATAAAAAAGAACATAATTTTGCCATTTTGCAGCAACATGGATGGACTTTGTGCTCACAGAACTCAGGGCCCACGTGTCCATGAAACTCAAGATGAAGTTAGAGTGAAATAATTTATTAGTGTAGTAATCAGCCAATTTCAGGGAGTATTTCTGTGATTGGTTTTTTTGTTTTGTTTTAAATTAGTTGACACTGTCAAAGATTGCTTTCTCTAGAAAATATATTAACTTATTCCCACATTTGTCTACAGTGTCATTTAAGTTAAATGGATTTAATTTAACTTTACTTTTAAACCTTCCAGCTACTTTTGCCAAATTAGAAGAAAACCATTTTTAGTGAGATTACAGAAATAATTCTTTATGATCAAGGTCTTTTTCCATGGGAGGGATGCTGCTGTTTCATATTTGGAGAAATTGATTGTCTTACTAGAAAAAAGTTCTGAACACAAAGATTTTGTCCTGACGGTTAAAATGGATTTACTCAGAACATCAAATTGAACATGCCTGAATGAGCTTCAGGAAGTTCCTGTCAGTGAAGCAACAGCCTTCCCCTTCTCTTAGAAATTATTGGATGCCTGCTTGAGTAGGGCACCAGGCCGGATAGAGTGTATGCAGCAGGGCCACCTCCTGCCTTCTATGGACTTGACAGTCAAAAAGACAGCTGGGTTTGATGAAAGGAGAGATAGAAGGAAGTTGCAGAGAACAAAAATGCTCATCAGATAAATGTTCTTTTCTGTGCCAGGCCTTGTGCTTGGACTTAGGGATACTGACATAAATAATCATCCAGAGGATAAAGTGATTATTATTTTTTTAATGTGGGAGGGAAGAGGCAGAGGAATTGTTCCAAGAGGCTGTGACATTTGAACTTGAAGAATGCTACAGAAAGGAGAGGGGAGGGCAAAGGGAAGAGCGTGATCAAATGCTGGGGTTTATGAAATTCATGGATTCAGGGAGCGGCTGGATCTCAGAGTCCCAGAAGAGTGACATAAGGTACTTGCAGACAATTGCATCAAATCATAAGGAGCTCTGAAGGAGGTGTTGAGGGGTCTGGGCTTTATCCTGAAAGGATCAGGCAAGCTCTGCAGCTTTTGTTTTTCTTCTTTTTTTAAAAAAAATTTTGAAAGTATGATAACACATTTACAGGAGACTTGGAAAATACAGAGCAAAGTTATATATGGTTCTACTACATATTAAAATTATTTTTTAAGTAGATAAATTAAGACTTTTAGTTCGAGTTTCTATATCAAACTCTCAAAAATTAATGAATAGAAAAGTAGAAGGATACAGTAGACCTGAAAAGCACTATGAACCAGTTCAACATAATTAAGATTTATACATGTTTCACAAAACAGCAGGATACAAGTTCTATTCAAGTTTCCATAGACTATAAACCAGGAGACACTGGAACATATCTAGAGACATAAAGCAAGGTGCAAACATTTCGTGGTCTAAAGGTATTGAAATAGTACAGAGTCTGTTCTCTTATCATTGGGGAATTATGTTAGAAATCAATATGAAAAGATACTTGAAAATAGCCCACATATTTTCAAGTGTGGTGCCCCACAGCTTTTTAAAGCAGGAGCAACATGGACAGATTCCAGAGATGCTGGGAGTTTGGGTTGAAAATGGAGGTGGAAGAATCTCTATGAGGATAACCCAGGGAAGAGATGACACAACTCAAAGTAAGGGAGAAAGAGAGGTGGAGAGGAGGGAGCAGTTTCAAGCAACTTGTCTGGGTTAGAGTTTCCAGGGCTCAGTGTCCTCCCTAAACCGAGTCTGTGCTTGATTTTAACACATGGTATTAATATGTATGATGATGTAGCTCATGCAAATGGCTTAAAAAAGAGAGAGCAAGAGACAGAAACAATTACCTGAGAAACAGCGTTTTGAAATTATACGTTGAATGGGACTTGTGCTCTTAGAATATTTGTGTTGAAGCTAAAAGGTGATGGTGGAGTAACCTGTTGACATCTCATTTAATTTATTGCACCAGAATATGTGTGACATCTCATTTAATTTATTGCACCAGAATAGCGAGGTATTTTCATGCTGATATATCTTGTTGAGTTTGCTTCATGGTTATTCCCAGATTATATAGATGGACAGAGATTTTGTGTTTCAATAAAATCAAATTTAGATGAACAAGGCACCTCGAATCATTTAAATGCACAAATAAGGCTCTAATGAATGCTGCACAGCCCTCTGGAATACTTTGGGATGGTTTCAGGTTATCAGTTCATCTAAATTGTCGAACCGGTTTTTTGTTTGTTTTTTTTTGGCCATGTCACACAGCATATGTGGGATCTTAGTTCCCCAACCAGGGGTCAAACCCACAACCCTTGTAGTGAAAGCATGGAGTCTTAACCTACTGGACCTTCAGGGACGCCCCCTAATTTGTCTGACCAATTTTTGTTTATGGAAATCTCCTAGGATTGTGTAGTGTGACTTTCACAGGAAAGCAATGCATCATGAAAGGTCACAAACACTATTTAAGAGACAAGGTTCAGGATGATGTGATCTCTGCTGGTTGCCTTTTGGTGCATCCACAGCCGTACATGGGAACTGGTCCTTCTAGGACCGGCTCTCAAGTTCCTTTCTACCTTCTAGAGAGAGCTGGTGTGCTTTCCAGGCCATGCGGACGTGCATAAATCTCTCTAGGAGAAAAATCTCTCGTAGTCTTAGGCAACTCGATGATGACATATTTTTCTGTGTTTTTGTGCCAGTTCAAACTCTATCCCATTAGGCTAGTTGAATCAGATTCTCCCAGTGCCTCCTTCCTGCCCTTACGTGAGGAAACTGCTGGAAGTTGTGTTCACTTTTATGGGCTGCCAGGGCATGGCCGTCACTACTTCAGAATGCCGCCAAGTGCTCTGTAACAATTAATAAGTCATGGCAGATGGTTTGTCATCACATAGGAGAGTAAGGCAGACATGCACCTAATTTGTCATGAAACAACAGTATAAACCTTACACTTACCCTGTCTTGAGCACTTGGTTCTCTCGATGAATATTGCACAAAAAAGGAACTTAAAGTTATAATTACATATCTGCCACATGTAGTATTTCAGGAAGACACATCAGCATGTGAACAAGCTCTTAAAAAGCTACTTAATAGTAAGGGATGGTAGTCCAGTGGTTGACCACGCACTCCCACTGCAGGGGACACAGGTTTGGTCCCTGGTTGGGGAACTAAGATCCCATATGCTGTGCCGTGAGGCTAGGAAAACAAAAAAAGGACTAAAAAGTTAAAAAAATAAAAAGCTACTTAAAATGAGAATTATTTAAATAAATTAACTAATAGCAGTATAGGATTGGGGGCGGGAGGAGAAGGGGACAACAGAGGATGAGATGGTTGGATGGCATCACCGACTCGATGGACATGGGTTTGGGTAGACTCCGGGAGTTGGTGATGGACAGGGAGGCCTGGCGTGCTGCAATTCATGGGGTCACAAAGAGTTGGACACGACTGAGCGACTGAACTGAACTGAACTGAGATAGAAATAATACTTTAAACCATAAACCAAGAAGTTATACAGTAACAAAACTCTATTCATACATATACATATTTAAATTTATACAGTAATAAAACTCCATTCATATAGATACATATTTAAATATTTCCATCCCTTTCCATTCTGAGGGCTCAAAGTTATTGCATCCCAGGATGTAACTGGGTGAGGAAAAGAACCGTTGCCCTTTTATTTGGTTAAGGGAGGTTTTGTGGTACCAGTTGGATTTGTAAAAGGTCTTTGAAAGAGAAGATGTGTTGGCAGGATTGGGAGGAAAAGGCATGTCAAGCAAAAAGTGTGTGGCTGGAGTGAAGAAGCAGAGGAAGGGAGAGGTAGGGTGGCTGGCCAGAGCAGCTTAAGGGAATTCAAGACCTACCTCCTGGAATGAAATAGAAGCCCACCAAAGCTTCAGACACTCAGTGGCCAGTTGAGCTTTCTGCTTGAATAGGAGCCCATGTTCCCCAGCGGTCCAAGGACTCTGAGGTTTCAGGTGGGGATTAGCCGATGAAATGATCCTGCTGTGGGAACAATATGAATCTAGATTGTGGTCTCTGTGTGAGGAATTCACATTTTGTCAGACCGTTTTTACCAGCTTTTCTTCCCTTGTTCCTGTGGCTTCCAAATTAAAGTTGTAAACAAACAGATACACCCTGAGAACCACTGTGTGCAGAGCACTGCAGTAGGTGTTTTGGATTGCCCTGAATTGCAAAGAAGTGACCCTCAAGAGGCAGGCAAAGTGAGAATCCATGATTTTTAGTAAGAATGCTGATGGTAATACAGTGGTTATCCCAAATCCGTGTGTACTCAGCTGTAACATGTGGAATACAGTTAGACAGGGCTAAGGAAGTATTAAGATGTTTAAAAATCTGTTTCCTAGTCAGTTTTATGTTTTTGGTTTTATGCGGATTTGGGTGCCATGTGGAAGCATTTAATATCTGAGATCTCTTTTATGGTGTTTTTGCATCTCAGTTTCTAGGAGGCAGTCTGGTATAGCAGGAAGAGTGCACACTTCTGAGCCAGGAGAACTGTATTGGAGTCCCTTGAGTGTGCGATCTTGAACAAGTTACTTTAACTTTTTCAGCTTCAGGCAGGCATAAAGCTAACTCCTCAGTCTTGAAATGGAGTCCCCCTAAAACCAAGTTCCCAGTCTTACCCAGCCTAATAGTTTTTGAAGTGATTAATAGATATTTGCATATTGAATCAATACATCAATATTTTATTGCTTATTTGTGAATATTTATGGCTAGAGGTGTTTACTGATTCATAGTTGTGCAACATGGTGGCTTTTCTTAATGGCTTTCCATGTTTATTCACAAAAATGGTTTCCCATATGTCTAAGTTTTATAAAGCAGTAATTGGTCTGGAGAACAGCATGTACAATAGAAATACAATGCATGACTTTTTTTCAGCTTTAAGCTTTCTAGGAGTCACATTAAACAAAGCTTGAAAACATCTGAAATTTCTTTTAGTATTTTACCTAGTCCAGTATATCTAAAATATTATTTTGACATGTAATCAGCATGAACATTATTTTTTTCTTTTTTTAAATTTTTTTTAATTGAAAGATAATTGCTTTATAGAATTTTGTGGTTTTCTGTCATACATCAACAAGAATCAGCCATAGGTACACCCATGTCCCTTCCCTCCAGATCCTTCCTCCCATCTCCCTCCCCATCCCACCCCTCAGCCTGTCACAGAGCCCCTGTTTGCATTCCCTGAGTCACACAGCAAATCCCCGTTGGCTATCTATTTTACATATGGTATTGTAAATTTCCATGTGACTCTCTCCATACATCTCACCTTCTCCCTCCTCCCCCCGCCCCATGCCCATAGGTCTGTTCTCTATGTCTGTTTCTCCGTCACCATAAACATTATTAATGAAATATTTCATATTCTTTTTAGAGGGAATAATTCTCCAAAATCCAGTGTTGATTCATCTCAAACCACCAATGCATCTAAATTTGAATACCAAATTGGTCAAAAATCCTTGATCTCTATTTACATATCATAAAATTTACAGTTTAAAAAACTAGTTTTACATATGAAAATTATTACAAATGTACCTAAATTTTTTCCTATAACTGAATCAAGTATCAAGTTTTCAATTTTAATTTAAAGGATAAAAATGAAAATGCAGTAACTCAGTTGCACTAACCACATTTCAAGCACTTCATAGTTTTATGTGGCTGGTATTGAACAGCACAGCTAAAATTATCTTGAATTGTTTTTTACTAGGTCCCCGGACTTTTAGGTAGCAGAATCATTTCATAATAAAAAAAATAAAGATATTCTAAACCTAGATTTCATCTTGGGAGTTGCCTTATACTGATTATGCCTAGTGGTGACTTCTGACACTCAGCTTGTTCTGCCTGCTAGATTGATGACATCTTCTTTGAATGCAGCTCTCTAGGTTAGCCAAAGTAATGTTTAGTTGCTTTTAAAATGCTGTGGGAGAATGACTCTTTTTTCATAGCAAGTGTCTGAATCCATTATTTTTGTGAGTGAAAAGTCTGGATCTCAAACTGCTTGACTTGCCCATGGTCCCATGGCTAGTCGTGGGACAAGTACCCCTTAAACCTGGACTTATGGGTCCTGGCTGCCATGGAGTCCTTATTTTGCCTGCTTTGGACACTTAAGGTCTTACCTGAAGGAGGACCCTTTCTTAGACCACATTTTTTGATTCTCAAACATATCATCAACTACAGATGCAAAGTAGAATGTAGAAACCATGCTGTGGGCTGAGTTGTCTCAAAGGATCCTTGGGCAGAGCAAGGTTGTGGAGATGAAAAGTCTTGGGGATAGAGGCTTCCTTAGTAGTAGAAACCTATGTGACAAGGTGCCTTCTTCCTGCTTCTTCATTGACCTGTAAAGGCAAAATTTAACTTGATAGAAAAACAACCATTTTAATCCCCCACATAGTGGTGCCTTCACTATGTTCATTTCTAATGTATAAAGTTCTCTTTTGGGAATGCCTCTTTTTTGCTCCTACATAAAACCAGTACAGATGATTCATAAGTGTTGGGTGGAAACGGATATGGGATACTTAGCTGAATGGTTCTTTAACTTTCAGTGTAACTGGTTTTTAGACACTGTTGTTTTCTGTGTGCTTTCTTAATGAATAGTCAAAAGGGAGGGAAAGAGCTCATTCCTTAAGCTCCTGGAATTAGCTATTTCACCAGCATTTGCATACTTGATCAAGAAGGTTAACATTTTCAGGACCAGTCAAAACTTCAAGTTGGAAATATTGGTTTAAATGATGCTTTTTCAGATGCAGTAGTTGTTTTCTCTCATTTTAACTGTACCTCTCCAAGCTCCCATTCTTAAGTTCATTGTATTAAGTATTTAGATGTTTTGGGTAAAAATATGAAAATCCTTTGAGTTTTCACCCTCCACTAAAGATGCAATACATCTCTCTCTCTCTCTTTTTTTTAATTTTTTTTTGGCCATGCTGCATGGCTTGCAGAATCTCAGTTCCCCAGCCAGGGATTAAACATGCATCCTCTGCAGTGGAAACATGGAGTCTTAACATTGGACTGCCAGGAAAGTCACCAATGCAATACATCTTGAAGATTCCCCTCTTTATGGTTCTGGGCCACTAGTCAGAAATGTCCTTATGGACTATTGTTTCCAGGAGGCTTACTCTTAAGGCAGATATTGCCCTGCTTTTGTTGACACTGTCATTAATTTTGTGAGTGCATTTTAGAATTTTTGCATCAATGAAGTGATCATTTGTTACATCTTGTCTTCTCTGCATCCAGTTTGCTGAGGGTCTAAAAACGGAACAAATAAACCTGCCTGAGTTGTATGCAAATAAAAGTTAGACTTGCAGTGAGAACTTGAATCGACTGTGTAAAGTATTTGAGTTTTGTGACATCTGTTTGGGCAAAGAAGCTATGAGGCTGTTTCAAGATGAAAAACACATTAAGGACATCATAAATGAGCCCCAAGTTTGGGGGGAGGTTACTTTCTGGTTCTTTATTATGTTTTGAGTTGTAAGGATGAGGTTACTAGCTTAACAGCTCTGTTCAAGATGGTAACTGTTTTAAATCCTCCTATTCCCCTGTCTGGGGAGACAGTTTTATAGCATACTCAATTACCATTTTTTTAATTAAATATTCCCAGAGGTCACCAGTAGCTTCCAAACCTGGCCGCACATCCGAATTGCTTGTGGAGCCTTTAAAAACGATAGATCCCAGCTTTCCACCAATTTCACCAGAAATTGGTGAAATTTGTCCTGGAATTTGTGCTTTTTATGGAGCTCCCAAGCTCTATAAAAAGAGCTGTAAAGAATCTTTTGTCAGCCCTCTTCCTCCCAGAATAAATGCATTAAACTCAAGAAATAGGATCAATACAGTGTTCCTCCAATATAACATAATTAAAAGACTATAGGTCAGGTAAAGATCCGGTTAGGCATTGCACTTGCTGCTGTGGAACTGGAGAGTGTTTTTCTAAGCTGATTCATCTTCAGAGAAAAGTTTTTGGAGAAGAAGCACTTAGAGTATGTCTGACACAAGTTCTTTCATTTCTCATTAGCATAGAACCCCTTCTGATTTTCCTCTCCAAGGTGGGGCTTAAGTGCACCTGGTAATTTACAAGAGAATGGGTGACACGTGGAGGTTTAAAGAGGCTCTGTGTAGGTTCAGACAATCTGTATGTCATAAGTATTGCACACCTGTTGGTAGAACACTGCTTTAACAGTGGCTGGGTTCCAGGGGTGCCCTGCACCAGAACAAACCAGTATTTTCCTAGAGGCCTTCCTGGTAAATGTTTTCGGGTTGCGTTTGTTTGTTGCATCTGTCTTTAGGTAATGACCTGCTTGGCAGTTGCCACCTACAACTAGAAGCCTGTATGATAGCCATTGCCTCCAAGCATGATGACACACTGTCTTTGATAGGTTCTTGGTCCTTATTATGGTTTCCACAGGGAAGGGGTGAGGCTGCATGGGATGTTTGCTTATGTTGTACTTAATTTGGTTTCTATTCTAAGACAGCCTCAGAGGTTCTTTGTCTCTGAAAGATTTGTTAATCCAAGTGAATGATTATATTCTGTACTATGTTATGTCATGGAAAAATAGTGAAAAAATATATATAATCCTTTTGGCACTGGCATCTTATCGTTAACTGCCATGTTTCTATGATACTGTTTTAACACTTGTATTTACTGTTGTTACTTAGTTGCCCAGTCACGTCCAATTCTTCGTGACCCCATGGACTGCAGTCTGCCAGACTCCTCTGTCCATGGGGATTTCCAGGCAAGAATATTGGAGTGGGTTGCCATACCCTCCTCCAGGGGATCTTTCTGACCCAGGGATTGAACCTGCATCTGCTGCACATCTCTGGCATCACAGGCAGATTCTTTACAGCTGAGCCACCAGGGAGGCCCCTTGTATTTACTAAATTTCTAGAAAGGCTAATGTGCATGTGATTATGCAAATAAAGGGTAACATCTTATTACTGAAATATTTCATTAAATATATCACCCACTGGTTCCAAAGACTCTGTGAGAAATGTTGGGTTTTTAAGACCAATGATGGAAAAAAGAGAAAGAATCATTATCAGCTTGAGTTTCTTATCACTTCAGGGTTTTGATATAGTTAATGTTCAGTATCATCGTTTTAAATGCTGACTTGTTCTCCATGCTAGAAAACTTTGAGTGATTGTCTAAAGGCTATTTCTTGCTTCCCATAATATAATAAGGTAGATTATAATATACATTAAGGAAGGTTCATACAGTCCTGTAGGTCCCATTTGATGAAAGTGGTTATATAATCTAACCTTCATGTTAATCAAGTAGCATGAAATAGTATCAGTCTGTCAGTAGCCTAGAAACAGTCTTTCCCAAAGCAGTGAGGTTAACCAGATACACTCAGGAATGTCCTTGCAACTTCTAAGCTTGTGAAAATAGAAACAGCCAGTTTGGGCTTTCACTTGCACTTAAAAATATTTGCAGTCAGGCCACCAGGCTACACAGATACAGAAAGGAAATTTTTATGACTATTAGATTAACTGTTAAAGTAATAAAAAGCATCAACTTTAAAGTCATCATTCAATTAATATTTGAGAATTATTATGGAACTATCAATTAAGCATGCCAGAAGTCCATTTTATGTTATTTATTAAATTTAGATTACATTAATATAGTTTAAAATGTGTGACATTTATTTAGCATCATCGGGGAACAAATGATCTCTGAGTAAATTTCTTCAGGTCATGAGGTTTAACCCTTGATGTGTCAAAACATTTCAGTTTAATAATATTGAATAGAATTCTTTCCAAAGTGTACTTTACTATTCTCTGTATTGTATCTGTGCTGTCAGAGGCTGTCATGATTCAACCGTGTCTAAATGAATTCAGATCATCAGCAAATGCATTAATTATTAAAGATTCATTATATGTGGCTACCTCATTTTATTTATTTTTGGCTGCACTGGGTCTTTGTGACTGTACTCAGTTTTTCTCTAGTTATGGTGAGTGGGGGCTATTTTCCAGGTGTGGTGTGCTTCTGATTGTGGTGGCTTCTCTTGCTGCAGAGATCATGGGTTCTAGGCCCATGGGCTTCAGTAGCTGCAGCGCATGGGCTCATTAGTTACGGCACATGGGCATAGATGCCCTGTGGCATGTGGAATCTTCCCGGGCTAGGGATCAAAACCATGTCCCCTGCATTGGCAGCCAAGTTTCCTACCACTTGATCACCAGAGAAGTTCAGGATGGTCTCTTTTTATACTAAAATATCCTAAGGCTGCTATCCTTCAAAAGTTTTATGTCTGCTTTTTGTTGTCTTCTGGTTTTTCTATCAATATGAGCCATCAGCTGACATATTTCACTTACTCAGCTGTCAGTGTGCCTGCCCATAGGAGCCTTCACCTATCACGATTTGATGCTTTCAGTCTAACATAAACTGAGGCAAGATCAGGATTGCTGGAATGGTGTGTCCTGTGGGGGAAAATAAGCTCTGAGTAGAGATGGGTGAGGTGAGGTAGGAATTCTTAGTAACAAAGATGGACAGACTTTGTGCCATCTGTTTTTGACTCTAAAAGACACCTTGTATTATTCATTAATTCTAGGGATCGAAACTCTTGTAGGGATCCAAAGATGAGAACAGTGTGACATCCCTTAGGATGTTTCCCAGACTGATATGGGCCAGGCTACTGCAGAAAGATGAATAGATCATAGAGGGCATCATGGAGACTTGACTCGGATTCATGAATGCTGGGGTTTTGGATCTGTGAAGTTTCTGGATTAAAAAGGTAGATCATTTGGAGGCTCTTTCAAAATGTTTACAAAAACAAATACTCTAATTTTACCATTGTTAAGAAGTTCCAATTCCTAGTAAGGAAAGTACTAGAGTAAAAATTAATAAATGTAATGACTCTGGAGTCTGACAACCCTATATTTGAATGACTTTGAGCAATCTTATTTTTAACTCCTTTCGCCAACTCCAGAATGGAGTTGCAATGCCTGTCTTGTGAGGTTGCTGTGAGGATTTAATGAAATAATACACGCAGAGTGCCTGGCAGAGGACCTGACTCCAGTTCCGTGTCTCACTAACATTCTTTCTTTTTTCTACCTCTTTCTCCCTTGTACTTCCCTTACATGCTGTTTGATAATTAGTATCTGTAATAGAGGGAAAAGACAAAATGAAATTTTTTTCCTTATTTTGCTGAGGCTCTTTTAAGTAATGTTTTTTGTCATTGAGTGACAGTCACATCATTTGAAAGGTTGGCCTAATAATAGCCTGAGAGATTTGAAGCTGACAAAGTACAGATTTTCAGTTGAGTCTTGACTCCATTGTAGATGGAGAAAAAGGAGAATTGAAGAATTCAATACTCAAGACTCAGATACCTCCCTCAGCACACTATTGTATTGTAATTGTTTTGACCCCTTTCATTAAAACAAACCAGATGCTACATAGGCACCACAATCGACTCTAAAATAATAATAAAAAAGGCATCATAAACCCTGGACGTGTAAGATACTGTGGAACCACAGGGGCATCTGTGCTGGCGTTGAGCTTGCCTGAAACACTTAGAGTGTTCATTTTGGGAATTTGGACATTTTTCTCCTTCCTGTGAAATGTTTCCGTTCATCAGTCAATTCACTATACCATGCTGTTATGTAATTCCAACCTATGTTGCTCTAGCAAACCTTCAATTACCCTGAGTAAATCAAGAATAGAAAATGACCTGGGTTTCTTGCTCTTCACAGCTGTGTTAGTGAAGAAAATACATTTTCACTGACCTTCATACAATTCTTCTGTCAGAAATAATGCCCACTGAAAGCTCAGTTACACTTCTGTTTTGTTTTTAATTAACTTTGCCTTTTCCTTCCCAATCTCCTCACTGGCTTAATCTTGTTTTTTCTTTGAAGGTGAAACACTTAACCGTCATCACCAGTATTGGTTCCTTTATAAATTAAGTTTTTCACAAGTTGATTTAGGCTGTGCCTTTTAAAATAAAAGAACTATAGATTTCCACCCTGATCACTTTTCTTTACCGGTTGTGTTAGCAGATGTTCAGCGTTGTGTCTTCCTTAAGAGTGTAGTTTCTCACTGACTTGGCTTCAGATAGGGATTCTCTGCTATTGCGTTTTGTCTGTAAGAACTTAAGCTGTTTAAAGCTGTTTGCACTCGTGGCCAAGAGCTCCTGGTTCCCAAAGCAACGGTTTATCACCCACCCTGTGTTATCTTTGCTCTTGAATTTTCCAGTCACAGGAACACGAGTGCAGCCTGGTGGGCTGGCCCCTGGGGGCGTGCGTGGACTCGGAATGCGTGGACTGTTTGTGGTTAGCCGTGGGGGTCAGGCTCATGTTCCTGGAGTGCTCTGAGCAGCTTGGCTAATCTGGCAGCATAGTATGTTCTTGTGGTTAAATATAGACATACAGGCACTCTGCGAGTTGTAGGTCACTGTCTTACCGAGCAGCTAAAAATTGTCCCATTGGTATGAACAGTCTGCCCTGGACGGAAGGCCTGTTTTAGTTTGTCTTCTACTGTAGGTCTTTAGCACCTGACTAAAAATACACCTTGGGCCAGAAATAAAGGAGACCCACCTGGTGGCCGAGACACTTATGGTGGCAGAGAGCAGCAGGATCATGGACTTGGTCACTCTCTTTTTCTGCTTCGGAACATAGTCTGTGTAAACGGTTCCCGACCGTGAGTTTGGGTTCCTTTTCAGGCTCATGGAGATTACAACAGCTTGCTGGAGACGATCCTCTGTGATCAGCTTCATAAAAGGGCTTGGTAGGTATGAAAGGCTGATAATTGTGTGGAGAGGGTCATCTCCACCCGTCAGACTCTGGGTGGAGAGAGGGTTCTCTTAAAGGTTTCCATGGATGGAGGTGGAAGGGACACCTGTGTCTCTATGCAGGGATTACTCGTGATGTCACTTGTTTAGAGACGAGAATAATACCCTTTAGGATTTCTGATTGGGAATGCAATTGTTAGGATTGTTTCTGAGGTTAAGATTTGGTCAATTTTGTGTATGAATCTGTAAAACAATAAAGCTGTGATGTCATGGAATTTTTCTATGCACTGTAATTCTACTAAAAGATTTGGTCTGACTCTCTGTTCTAAAAAATTGCTAAAAAATTGCTAGTATGTATTTGGAAGATAGTTAACATCCCATTGAATATTACAGCAGAGGTAGGGTTTATGCATGATTTCTTCTAAATATTGATGCAGATATCCTTATTTGTCTTGTTTTTAAACCTTGAAATGGACCTAAAGCAGTCTTTCCTTTGCTTTGGGCCTAGACTTCTCCAACATTTAAAAACTGTTTTTCTTTTTTGGTGTAGGAACTAAAAAACAGGATGCCATATGTTAACCAACATTAACTGGATCCAAATTGCATGCGGCTGCTTTTTCTTTATCCAAATAAAATAGCCTGGTTACATTAGCTCTATCATAACCTTGTGAGCAGTATTGTACAGGAGTTCCAAAAAATTAATGAGAGGAAACTTCCATGACACAGAGTTAATTACATGCAACTTGGATATCGACCACTTAACTTTCTATTTAATGAAAGTAGAAGAAAAGTTAATTTGTAAATGGTAAAGGCATACACACTGTTCTAGTAGAGGAGAAGTGTTGGTTTATTAATGATTTGGGAGATTTAATTACTTGTTAATTATTCTACTGCACTATCTCTAATAAGACTACTAGATATTTGCATATAATACCACTCTGTTTCTAGGGATAAAATCTCTATTAGTCATTAATTTACCCCTTTATGGTTTATAAAGTGGAGTGTATTAGGTAACTGTTTTTTTCCTCTCAGGAGATTTTTTTTTAATGTATAACAAGCATACAAGTTAAACAGCAAAACCTATGGTTTTATGCCTTTGGAAAAATGCTCCACCATAATAGGACTTACACGAAATGATTCATATTTTTGTTTGATATCTCTTGGAAATGTCACTGACCCTTGCTATGTTACTGCTGGACAGACCGCTCATGTGCTCTGGTAGCAAGCTCAACTTCTTTTTAAACTCAGTGTCTCTCTTGCTCACGATCTATAAACTTAACTTTTCTAAGAGATCAGTAACAACTAATATGCTTATATGAATAGAAAGATTTATGATCACCTGAAATGATAAACTTGGGGTAGGCATGTATCTATTAAGTGAATTTTACAGTCATTGTACAGTTCCATAACTATTTCAAAAATTGATAAGGCCTATAATATTTTTTATTAAATGATCTGGCATCCAAGTAAGCACATATGAATGAAGAATTTAATAAATACTTTGATCTTGACAAAATGAAAGACTTATCAGACTATCAAGGATTTTACTTATTCAGGGAAATGTTAGTGAGTTCATTATCACTTAATGTTAATTCAGTGTCAATGATGTAAATATTTCTGTAATTTCTATTGTATGCCCTGCATTGGAAGTCCTTATCTTGCTATAGATGTTGCAAATATATCTTGAGTTATCATATGTATTCGCTTCAGTTCAGTTGCTCAGTCATGTCTGACTCTTTGAGATCTCATGGACTGCAGCATGCCAGGCCTCCCTGTCTATCACCAACTCCCGGAGTTTTCTCAAACTCATGTCCATCGAGTTGGTGATGCCATCCAACCTTCTCATCCTCTGTCGTCCCCTTCTCCTTCTGCCTTCAGTCTTTCCCAGCATCAGGGTCTTTTCCAATGAGTCACTTCTTTGCATCAGGTGGCCAAAGTATTGGAGCTTCAGCGTCAGTCCTTCCAATGAATATTCAGGTCTGGCTTCCTTTGGGATTGACTGGTTGGATCTCCTTGCAGTCCAAGGGACTCTCAAGAGCCTTCTCCACCACCACAGTACAAAAGCATCAATTCTTCAATGCTCAGCTTTCTTTATGGTCCAACTCTCACATCCATACATGACTACTGGAAAAACCATAGCTTTGACTAGATGGACCTTTGTTGGCAAAGTAATGTCTCTGCTTTTTAATATGCTGTCTAGGTTGGTCGTAGCTTTTCTTCCAAGGAGCAAGCGTCTTTTAATTTCATGGTTGCACCATCTGCAGTGATTTTGGAGCCCAAGAAAATAAAGTCTGTCACTGATTCCATGTTTCCCCATCTGTTTGCCATGAAGTGATGGGACCGGATGCCATGATCTTAGTTTTTTGAATGTTGAGCTTTAAGCCAACTTTTTCACTCTCCTCTTTTACTTTCATCAAGAAGCTCTTTAGTTTCTCTTTGCTTTCTGCCATAAGGGTGGTGTCATCTGCATATCTGAGGTTATTGATATTTCTCCTGGCAATCTTGATTCCAGCTTGTGCTTCATCCAGCCAGGCATTTTGCATGATGTACTCTGCATAGAATTTAAATAAGCAGGGTGCCAATATATATCCTTGACATACTCCTTTCCTAATTTGGAACCAGTCCCTTGTTCCATGTCCAGTTCTAACTGTTGCTTCTTGACCTGCATACAGGTTTCACAGGAGGCAGGAAAGGTGGTCTGGTATCCCATCTCTTTAAGAGTTTTCCAGTTTGTTGTGATCCATACAGTCAAAAGCTCTGGCATAGTAAAAAGAGCATAATACATATGCAGAGCATCTATATCATACATATGTGTAGGTATAGTACTGTATGCATATGTATGTATATGTATATGATAGTAGAATGCATATTGTAATGTATATTGTACTGATGTGTACATATATTACTTTATAGATTAGCAAAGACATACGTAGGATTGGACTTCTTTTCAAGTCCCCTCACCCCCTGTCCCGTGTCATGTCGTCTCCGAGGGTATCCTAGAGGGAAACAGCTGGAACTTTGGTTTGTGACATTTGATGTCAGGAGAGGGTGGCTTCTGGCTCAGCTTTCTGGTGGCCATCTCTGCCTAGCCAGCCTGCCTTGTCTTCATTGTCCCTTCAGATTGGGTCCCTGTGTCGTGCGCCCACTAATGCAGCTGCAAACACTTCTCTTACCCTTGATTCTGGCTTAAATATGGTTCTAATTACATAGCCCAAGAGGTTGGGTTTGTCTTTACTGGTGGGCCTGAGTCTAACACCCAGACAGCAGCCTACACACCACTGCTGTTCCTGCAGCCTTTAGAGTCTTCTTGACTACGACCCACAGCAAGAAACACATTTTGTGTTAGGCCCAGAGCACACACAGGGACCTATCTATGAGCATAGACAGGGATGGGAAACTGAAGTGTCGTGAAACAGTGCTTTCCCTCACTATACAAGGTGCCATCACTCTGCTGTTTTTCCTTCTGTGGTTTTCTATTCTGTTTCATCACAGACATGCTGCTTGTGGTATCTTGTGACTGAGTATACTAAATTTTAAACTTTGTCTTCTTTGTTGAATTTTGCAGAGCACGTTATACATACTGGGCTTCCCTGATGGCTCATATGGTGAAGATTCTGCCTGCAATGCAGGAGACCAAGGTTCAATCCCTGGGTTGGGAAGATCCCCTGGAGAAGGGAATGGCTACCCACTCCTGTATTCTTGCCTGGAGAGTTCCATGAACAGAGGAGCCTGGCAGGTTACAGTCCATGGGGTCACAGAGAGTTGGACACAACTGAGTGACTAACACTTTTTTTTTTTTAACATATTAAGGACTCAGTGAACATTTCTTATGTAGCAAATTGCTTAACTGATCTCACTCATAGTATTTTCAGACAATAATATTTCTGAAAAGACTCAAACTATATTGTAACATAGGTGTGATCGAGGATGCCTGTGTAAATGACATCCCACCTATATTCACCCTTGCTGTGCGTCGTAAGTGTAAATGCTCCAAGATACACACTATTCAGTCCAACACATTTAATTAATGTGAAAGGTTGTGGCTGGACTTAAAGTCTTAGTGAATTTTCTAACTTATGTGATCAAACCTACATTATAGATGGTATTCAATTTTTTATATAATTTATTTTTATAGCATTATAGCATTCCTTCATTGTTGCCACTATAAGGCAATAATGAAAACGGAACAAATGAGCCTTATTTTTTTACAAAGTGTTGAATTATGAAAAATTTTCAAATACATATACAAGGAGAAAGAATATACAATATTCATATATAAATGCAATATGCAGCACATCACCATCACTCAGTTTGAACAGTTATCAAGCTATGGTCATGTTTACTTCATACACACATTTAAGAGATCTTTTTCTCTTAAATATTTGAGTCAACTATGGACATCATTGAACTCCATAAAATCAGTACACAGTCTAGAAAATATAGATATTTTCATACCTACCCACACTGATATTATCACTCCTAACAAAGTTAACCATGATTCTTTGTTACCTAGTATCCAAATTCAAATTCGTATTCAATATGCTTTGACATTTAAAAGAAATGACTTCTAACAGTTGGTTTGCTCAAATCATGCAGAAGATCTGTGTGTTATGTTTGGTTGTTCTGTTTCCTAAGTCTGCTTTAATCATCCTACTTATATATGTGTGTGTGTATGTGTTTAGCTGTGCCAGATCTTAGTTGGGCCATGTAAGATCTAGTTCCCTGACCAGGGATCTAACCCAGACCCCCTGCTTTGGAGCAAGGAATCTTAGCCACTGGACCACCAGGGAAGGCCCCCATTCTACCAATTTTTATCTTTCATTGACTTGTAGAAATTAATGTACTTTTCTTATAAAATGGGCCTAATTCTAGATTATTCCCTTTGCTTCCTAGGGTGACATTTAACTTGTTCCTATATCCCCATTATTTCTTATAAATGGTTGTTAGTTCTGTTTTTGAAAACTGGATGCACTTGGACATAGGCTGAGAAACATTTCCCTCTTGGCCCCACTGCCAAGGTCATTTCTGTTCTCACTAGGAGACTGGGAAGCCCTCTGCCATTCTCAGGAATAGCTGACTGTTTTCAGTGCTTGGGGTCAAGAACTCTGACCAATATCCTGCCACAGGGAGGGAATTTTGAGAAAGCTGCTAGAGTCAGTATTCTATAGAAGTATCTTAAACACCTTAATCATTATAACATCTCACCAGGAAACATCTCTTGCATGATTTCCTTATTTGAAAGTTGTGATGTTACAGGATTTCAGATCATCTCTATAAAATGTGTAGGACCTTCCTTTCTGTTTTGATGGGCCTCATCCAGCTTCCCACCTTCATAATTTTTTCTCAGGGTGAGTACAGTGGTCTTTAGTTTGTCCCTCAAACAGCCCTTTTGTAGCCCATCCTATACAACAATATCGATCCAACTTTTCTCCCAGAAACCTGCTAGCTTCAAGTAAGATCCAGACTCGTTGACTTGTCATCCAAGCTCTTAATTCTGATAATAAAAACTAAAGACCTACCTTTTTATAGGACTTATGAGTTTAAGTTTTCATATATATGTACTTTTTCAATTATTTTGCTCACACTAAGACTACCATGGAAGCAGATGGGTTCAGTTCAGTTGTTTAATTATGCCAGACCTTGTGCTAAGTGCTTGGGATCTTTATGGTCCAGTTCTTGAGGACTTCTCAATGCCTTGGTGAAAATAGCCTGCACACGTGTGCTGTGATGGGGACGCATGGTAGGAGGACGAGGGGTGGGGGGACAAAAAGAGACCCTCAGATGATGTCTCTAGGTGTCTGCCATGCTGTGCCCTTGCCTCAGTTGCGCCTTTCTCATCTCTGCTCATCCGAGTCCTACCTGTCCTTTCAGCCTTGGGTCAGATGCCATCTATTCCACCAAGTCTGGCGAATCAGTGGCTGGGAACAGTTGACGCCTCTATCTTCCTAGGTCTAGCCCAGAGTTTTGTGAAAGGCACAGTCTCGGACGTGTTTTTTTAAAAAAATATTGACATGAAGGACTTCCCTGGTGGTCCAGTGGTTAAGACTCCTTGCTCCCAATGCATGAGGCACGGTTTTGATCCCTGCTTGAGGAACTAATCCCATGTGCTATGCGGCTTGGCCTAAAATAAATAAATATTTATTTTTTAATGTTGACATAAGTCCTGAGTTTACAGTGAAGCATAGTCAGGTTTCCTCATGTGTCCACCTGTAGCATCAAGAGTTTCCAGTCTCAGAAGGGTGGATAGGAGCCAGAGGAGCAGTGGAGGTAGCACTAGAAGGGTCAGGATTATTTGTCAAGCTTTCTTCTAGAGAAAAGACAGACCATGGAATCTCACTAATTTGTATTAAGTCAAGGAAAGGCAAGTATTGATTATTAAGTTGTTGAATTGTGGAAGTTTTGAATAAGTGATGTTTTATGCATTGTCAGCCTTCCCTGGTAGCTCAGTTAATAAAGAATCTGCCTGTGATGCAGAAGACCCTGGTTCAATTCCTGGGTCAGGAAGGTCCATTGGCAAAGGGATAGGCTACCCACTCCAGCATTCTTGGGCTTCCCTTGTGGCTCAACTGGTAAAGAATCCGCCTGCAATGTAGGGGACCTGGGTTCGATCTCTGGGTTGGGAAGATCCCCTGGAGAAGGGAATGGCCACCCATTCCAGTATTCTGGCCTGGAGAATTCCATGGACTGTATAGTCTATGGAATCGCAAAGAGTCGGCCTCACTGAGCAACTTTCACTTTCACGTTGTCAGTGCATAATTTTACGCAGTCATAGAATACCGGAGCTAGAAAGGACAATGAGGCCTGGCGTCTTTAGGAGGACAGGTAAGGAAAGGGAAGCCCAGGTGGTTCAGGTTCCCCTCCCTGGGTCACACAGAGCCGTGCCGGGACTCAGACCTTGGAGTTTCCATGCAGTGCTGTTTCTCTGTTCGGCTTACAAAGCATTAAGTTAGTTGGAGTTCATAAAGCATGTCAGTTTCGCTGCAGATGAAAGGAATGAAGAACACTTCTGTCAACTGGATTCATTAGTCCTCTTTGCTTTCCTCAGAGATCTGAGTGTGGTCCCCCGGCCAGCAGCATAACCTGGAAGCTGGTTAGAAATGCAGATTATCCAGCCTTACCCCAGAGCCCCTGAATCAGATGAACCCTTCTAGGTGAATCTGTGTGCAGAGTTTCTGAGAACCCCTGCATGCCATCGAAAGTCAGCAGACCTTTTTCAGAGCTGACATATAACAGCATAAGGCCTTGTCCAATTTATCACCACTTTTGAATTAAGAAATTTCTGATTAATGAGATTTAACTGCATAAAATGAGCCAGAAGAGGAGGAAAAGAGAAAGGAAGAGAAGATGCGCGGAGGAGAAAGAGGGGGAGAAAGGCTGGCGAGCACCCCATAAATGAGAGCAGTTTGTTGGTTCTGTCCAGGAGGAGAAGGAAGTTGAAATTCAGGATTATCCTGTCTCTAGCAGGTTATCCGATCTCCTTTCGGTGAGAAAGGACCTTGAAATGTCAGTGTAACCTCATCTTCCTTTGCTCACAGATCTCGGCAAACATTCCTTCAGGCTCTGATGACAGCACTTAGACTTTGAAAATCGGGGGAAAGTCCATGTAATTGCATCTGAGCAGATGACAGACATTTATAAAGGAGATCACTGAAGTGTTATTGTCGTTTCTCCAAGATGAAACACTGGAAGGCAAAGGAAGAGAGAGAGAGAAAACAGAGCAATGACTTGGTGCTCGCTCTTGATCGAACCACCTCACTCTGTCCAGGGTATTCTGTCTTTGGGAGACTAAAGACAAAACTGCATTGAGAGGCCACAGATTGTAGTAAATACAGAGGACTGTGCCTTCAAGTTCACTTGCTTCCTCTTAGGATAACAACCAGTTAAAAGTTATATCATCAGGAAAGAAGAGTCTGTACCTTTCTAAGGCATGTCATTAATCCGATTTCATGTATTTAGATAGGGCCTCAATTCTTGATTGTTTTTTGTGCTCCTAGCCTTTCTAGGACTCATCTAATGACTAAAAGATACATTCAAGTTCAAGAAGGCAGATAGCTTGGCAGGGGACCCGTGGCTGGAGGTCGTATGAGTCTTTCTAGAAATTAGCCAACTCTATTAATCTATAGGAAGCCTCCAGATTACAACTTCTATATTTTATCTGTCATCCTTTGAAGTCCCTAAACTAGCCGGGGAAAAAACCCTGTGGGCGAAGGGACTCATTTTATTTAGTCTTCATCACAAGCAACTGGTTTGTTTTTAAAAACAAAACAAAAAAAACCCAGGGTGGTCCGGGAAGTTCCCAAGCTGTCAAGGAGACCTGGGTTCAGATCCAGAGTCAAACACTCTGTGACTTTGGACAAATCACTTAACCTCTTTCAACATACACGGTCCTATCTGTGAAAAGGAGATTGTTTGACGTTCTAGGATTATTTTTGAGGATTAAAGATATTAATTACCCTAGAGCTATCCTATGAAATTGAAACTTGAAGGAGCACAATTTGAGAACTATAGAATTAAGAGCCAAATAGTGTAAGAGAAGGCAGGAATGTAGTCGACAAAAATGAAAGGAACTTTGCACATTATGAAAACTTGATGGAGATTAAGCAGAATTTAACATGTCATTGAATATATTTTTCTTCCAAGGCAAAACTTATTTCTGAGTATTTTTGCCTAGTAGTGTTTTCTTGACCTACTTTGAAATATATAATATTATTGAGGAATCTTCCATCTCCTTAGAAATGTTTTTCTGTTGCTCAGGCTAATTGTTTCGTCTTATCCCAACGTTTTCCACTTCCTAATGCTCATCAGAGGAAAATAATTCGTCTAATCATACTTGGAGGTTTTTTTTTTTTCTTTTCATCCTAATTTATTTTCCGTGACCTTGAGGGTTTCTGGTCATTTTGAGTATTTGCAGTCCTTTTAAAATGCCATTTCTTAAGCACCCTTATAAATGCATTAGTGGACAATTTATTATTGTTCTATACACAGTGTGACATGTTCTCACAGTAGCTGCGTCATCCTTGGTTTGTTACGTTTTATGGAATGTTCCTGTAATCCTAGTAAACAAAGTAAGTCTTACAGGAAAGGGATGGATTAGGGGGGAAAGTGTGGCCCTAAAGAAGGACCCAGCTCTTGGTTATGAAAGAGGTTTGCCCTCCAAACCTACAAAGTGAACAAGGCACTGAGAACTAGCAGAAAGAATAACTTGTATCCAACTGCAGAGAAATCAGATCAGTTTACTCCTGTGTTGAAAGGTAAGGTTACACAGATCTCTGAAAAGTAAAGTTGTATAAGTGGATCTCCCTTTCTGGGAGGGGTACCTCCTTTGAACAGTTATTACCTACTGTCTCAGGATACTTTAAAAAAAAAAAAAGAAAACCATTTTTTATTTCAAATGCGCAGAGTGTGATTCCAATAATGAAAGCATCAGAAAAAGCATTAAGTGTTTTGAAAAGCTGGCTCCTTGTTGTCTGTCTTTGTGAGCTGCTGAAGACCCAGCAGAGATGGCCCCTTTTTGTGTCCTATACTTGTGAAGGAGGTGAAGAAGCGGGGTGTGCCATCAGCATTTTGATTCAAGCCCATTACAGGCTGGTTAAAACTCTCATTTTCAATCAAACTGACAGAGATACAGGCAGGCCATAGGGATGGATCAGGAAAGCAGATCTTGCCACCCCGCAGCCAAGCACTCTAGGTTTCCTTGGACACCCATGAGTGCACAGGGCTTTCATCTCTCCACAGCAGTTCCAGACTAGTACATCTGAGCGCCTTTGGGCAGATAGACAAGACATGGTTCCTCTGTTCACTCACTCAATTTAATTTTCCTTCTGTTCTTTGAGAATGTATTGCAGTCTAACACATTGTGTGTGCCTGTGTGTGGTGGTGTTGTTCAGTTGCTCAGTCGTGTCCAACTCTTTGCGATCCCATGGACTGCAGCACACCAGGCTTCCCTGTCCTTCACCGACTCCCAGAGCTTGCTCAAACTCATGTCTATTAAGTCGGTGATGCCATCCAATCATCTCATTCTTGTTGTCCCTTTCTCTTCCTACCTTCAATCTTTCCCAGCATCAGGGTCTTTTCCAGTGAGTCAGCTCTTTGCATTGGGTGGCCAAACTACTGGAGCTTCAGCATCAGTACACATGTGAAATTGCTGATTATATGACCCTGTCTCAGTAATCTGTAAACTCCATGAGGGTAGGACCCATCTGTTTTGTTCACAGCTATCTTCCCAGAGCCTGGAACAGAGCCCAAAAACCTCAGCCCTCATTCATTAAATATTAGTCAAAGTGAATAGGTGAATGAATGGATGGATGGATGAATGGTAGGCTGTAACGAGCGATGGTCTTAACATCTCTTAAAATCTATCTGAGAAAACCAGTTGCTTTCCTATAGCAGAGATTGCCACTTCTAACCTCTGGGGTATTTACATGAGGAAACTCATTATAGCCTTTCTTTTCCTTTACTGTCATGATAAAAATGTAGCTAAACTATGAGTTGTGGGGACGTTTGTACTGGTGTTGCCATTTGCAGTTTAATAATTCCTGGAAATGTTGGTAACTCGGGGAAATTGTACTGAAGACCTTAGCCAGCTAAGAGCAGTCAGACTAAAAATTAAGGTACTAGTCAATGAAATTGGAGAAAAAAACAGTCATATTCAAAAGATCATTACTTGTAGCTGGAAAAAGATCTAATAAAGAGGTAGCAAGTGGGCCACAAAAGCCTAAAACATGTTTTACAGAGTAAGGAGTGGACCTTGCTCAGTGTAAGAAATAGACACCCAGTGAAACAGGGAGGAATACCTCCTGAAACCATCCAGCAGAACCAAACTGAAATGGAATTTAGAATAAATATAATAAAATACCACCCACAAAACCCATTTAAAGCAGAAGAAGAACTCATTTTGGTCGCTCAGTTGTGTCCGACTCTTTGCGACCCCATGAACCGCAGCACGCCAGGCCTCCCTGTCCATCACCAACTCCCGGAGTCCACCCAAACCCATGTCCATTGAGTCAGTGATGCCATCCAACCATCTCACCCTCTGTCGTCCCCTTCTCCTCCTGCCCTCAATCTTTCCCAGCATCAGGGTCTTTTCCAATGAGTCAGCTCTTCATATCAGGTGGCCAAAGTATTGGAGTTTCAGCTTCAGCATCAGTCCTTCCAATGAATATTCAGGACTGATTTCCTTTAGGATGGACTGGTTGGATCTCCTTGCAGTCCAAGAGACTCTCAACAGTCTTCTCCAACGCCACAGTTCAAAAGCATCAATTCTTCTGTGCTCAGCTTTCTTCACCGTCCAACTATCACATCCATACATGACTACTAGAAAAACCATAGCCTTGACTAGATGGACCTTTGTTGGCAAAGTAATGTCTCTGCTTTTCAGTGTGTGCTCATAACTTTCCTTCCAAGGAGTAAGCGTCTTTTAATTTTATGGCTGCGGAATTAGAATGTGTTTAATCCGAGATTAAAATGTAAATGGGAAAATATAAAGAGAAAGCAGATTTCAGAAAGATTCAATAATTTAGAGACCTGATTAATATCTGAAAGTCATGCCCTTTTTCTCAACCCCACCTCAGCTCCCCACCCCAACTGGGTGGACTGTGGGGCAGAGCCCAGACCCAGCCAGTGGAGGAGAGGGTAGTGACCAGACCCTGAAGTGTGGACGGGCTTGCTTGCCTGGCTGGATAGAAAGCAGGGAAAGCAATGGAGAGGAATAGACTCAGACTGTAGGGTTGTCCTTCAATATCCCACAGAGGACTGGTTCCAGGAGCCCTGCAGATTCCAAAATCCATGAATTCTCAGGTCCCCTATATAAAATGGCATAGTATTTACATATAACCTACACACATCCTCCCGCATACTTGAAACCATCTCTCAATTACTATTAAGACCTAATACAATTCAAATGCTATATAAGTAGTTGTAAATACAATCAATGTAAATACTGCGTAAATAGTTGCCAGCCCATGGCAAATTCAAGTTTTCCTGGAACTTTTTTTTTTTTTTTTTTAATATTTGCGTTTCAGGGTTGGTGGAATCCACAGATGTGGAGCCAGGAGGCAGACTGTAACTGCCTGAGTTTGTAGAGCTGGAGGATGGGGCCCAAATGTGGCTGTTACTGAACTGGTGGTTGGTTTATATGTTTCAATGAAAAATCCTTTAAAAATCAGACCTATGAAGAAATAGGCTTAATTCTCAAGAGCAGAGTTTACCCCTTAATACACCAAAACCTCTTTTTAGTTTGTTTTTCCTTTTGACATGGAAAACTTTTGGAAATTTATATCATTCTTCTTTCCCACCTTCTCAAATACAGGACTAGAAGTTTAACTTATTTTAACCTTTCCAAGGGACTCTGGGTCATCATCACGAACATTAGTTGTGACAGACTGCAGGATGGCGATATCCTTGCCCCCAAGCCTGTGGCAATGTCGTATTCTGTGTCCCTGTACCAAACAGCTTCAAGCAACTGCATTTTTTTTTAAATTGGAGGATAATTGCTTTACAATGTTGTGTTTGTTTCTGCTGTACCACAATGTGAACCAGCTATGAAAGTGAACGTCGCTTAGTCGTGTCTGACTCTGTGACCCCATGGACATACAGTCCATGGAATTCTCCAGGCCAGAATACTGGAGTGGGTAGCCTTTCCCTTCTCCAGGGGATCTTCCCAACCCAGGGATTGAACCCAGGTCTCCCGCATTGCAGGTGGATTCTTAACCAGCTGAGCCACAGGGAAGCCTGTGAACCAGCTATGTGTATACATATATCCACTCCCTCTTGAGCCTCCCTTCCACCCCACCCCGTCTCACCTCCAAGTCTTCACAGAGCACCGAGCTGAGCTCCCTGTGCTTTATGGTCGGTTCCCACTGAGCTGAGCTCCCTGTGCTCTATAGTCGGTCCCCGCTGGCTTCTCTTTTACGTGTGGTGGTGTGAATTTCTCAGTGCTACTCTCAGTTCGTCCTGCCCTCTCCTTCCCCCACTGTGTCCAAAAGCCCATTCTCTTCGTCTGCATCTCTATTCCTGCCCTGCATATAGGTTCACCAGTACCATTTTTCTAGATTCCATATATACATGCAGGCAGCTGCAGTTTTAAGTTCTGGTGGTTTTTAAGAGTTTTGCCTTCTTTTTTTTGTTAGTGTTCCTACCTATAGATTTTATACCTTTCCCTTGTACTTTTCTGTTTCCAGACTATTGTGAACTTAGAAACTAGACCATTGATTTTAATTGTGTGTAGATTAAGAGCAAGTCAGTGCTGAGGGAGGTTGTAATGATTTTTTCCCAATGGTCCTGGTCTCATGTTTAGTATGAACTGTGTAACTCAGTTTCGACTGTCAGGAACATATAGTTTCTGCTTCTCAACTGTGTTGTTACCAAATAACTGAGTCGCTGAGAGGTGCCCTGAAAATTATCTTAACAAAAAACCAGAATTATTTATGAATTAATTATGGTAGGATGAAGAGTAAAAAGGGCTTCCTGGTGGCTCAGTGGTAGAGAATTTGCCTGCAGTGCAGGTTCGATCGCTGGGTCAGGAAGACCCCTGGAGGGAGGGCACAGCAACCCACTTCCCTGAAGAATCCCGTTTACAGAGGAGTGTGGCGGACTACAGTCCATGGGGTTGCAAAAGAATCAGACACGACTGAGTGACTGAGCACATCCTGGGAGGGGTTACTAAAAGGTGCGAGTGGATCTAGATCAAGGACACCTACCACCTACCTCAGTACTTCTCCCTGCATCTCCGTTTGCCCAGCTGATCTGTTTGCGGCCAGAACAATGGACACCTCTCCTTGAATCACTTTCAGCTCTGGCACAGGGCACTGCTGGGCTAGGATAGTTCCAGCCCGCTAAGGCTATACACAGACTTTTGTAGTCACAGGATGTCTGGCTTTGAAGGACAGGCGGATACCATTTTTTATGATAGCAGTGAATTGGTTCTTTGGCCTTTTTTAAATGCACAAGTTGTCTGGGAGACATTCTGGTATCTGCATTTCAGCCCTTCTGGTTCAAAATGCAGCTTTGAGGAGGACTGCCAGAGGTCACTGTTAGGAAAATCCTCTCGCTATAGTCAGGACTCTCAGGCCCCTAGAGTCTTATAATGATGGATCTGGTCTTGCAGCTGCGTATCCCATCAAGCTGATTATTGCCGTCTTCTAGAAAACGATTAAGTTCTGTGGACAACTAAAGGGAATAAAAAGTCCTCCACTTTGAGCTTTTCAGCTTCTATTTCAGTCTCAGTTTTATGACACAGTGCCATTGATACTTTAAAACAGGGGTCCCCAACCTCTGATCTGAGGTAGAGCTGATGTAATGGTAATAGAAACAAAGTGCACAATAAATGTAATGCATTTGAATCATCCCAGAACTACCCCCCCATCACCCCCAGTCCGTAGAAAAATTGTCTTCCACCAAACCAGCCCCTGGTGCCAGAAAGTTTGGGGACCACTGCGTTAGGATGAGATTTCTTGGAGATCCCTTGTCCTTCTGTGCTTTGGGCCTGGGAGTCCTCCTACTTCCACCAAGTTCTTGCACTTGGAGTAGGAGGTAACACAGTAGAGGAATAGCCAGGCCTTCATTAATATCACTTGATCTTTGACTATGCTTTTTAGAATTAATAGCACCTTCTAATGATCTGCTAGGAGTGCCATTTAATAATGGCTCTTCACTGCAAATACTTCACACTGTTCCTTTAAAGACTCTGGCCCCTGATTCTTCTCATAGAGTTCCCTCCTTATGAATCACTTCAAGACATACAGAAATAAAGTAAGGTGTCATTTGAGTTATTTAAGGAGATTTATTAAGTATTATCTGTGCAAAGAACTCTGTTAGATCTGGGAAGCTAGAGCCCTGTTAGTATATGGTTCAGTTACAGAGCCAACCCTCAGCAAAACCATGTGACCAATTGGTAATGCTTTCACTTGTCAACTATCTCTGGAGCCTTCCTTACGTCATGTGGGAACGTCCAAGGCCAGAGAGCGAGAGTTAAATGTTTAAATCTTGTTATACACACCACTGAGGACTGGCCTAGTGGAACAAGTTTTATGGAGATGCGAGTAGGTGTGGTTCTGAAAGGCCAGGAGGACGAGATGAGCAGAGAAGAGCAGAAAGCAGCAGCCAGAGAGAAAGCAGGAAGGCACAGATGAGAATGGGGTGCTCCTGGGCCAGCTGGGGCGTCACCACGACTTGGGACAGCTGGAACCACGCCCTACCTTTGAGGCTTACTGATGAGAATTGAGACCCGATGAAAATATTGAGTGAAGTAAGTCAGAAAGGACAAACAAATGTCATATACTGATGCATATATATGGAATCTAGGGGGATGGTACTGATGAGCCTATTTGCAGGGCAGCAGTGGGGATGCAGACAAAGAGAATAGACATGTGGACACAGTGGGGGAAGGAGAGGGTGGGGCGAATTGAGAGAATAGCCTGGAAACATACACATTACCATATGTAAAATAGATAGCCAGTGGGAATTTGTTATGTGACCACAGGGAGCTTGAAACTGTGCTCTGTGACAACCTAGAGGAGTGGGAGGTGGGAGAGAGGTTCAAGAGGGAGGGGACCTATATGTTACTATGGCTGATTCATGTCATTATGTGGCAGAAACCAACACAAGATTGTAAAGCATTTATCCTCCAATAAAAATAAATATTTAAAAAATGTGTTACAGTTAAGCTGAAGGAAGATGGGTTTGGTATGTGAAATGAGTGAAATTAACCTGCAATGGGGCTGCGGTAATAATCTAGCTGTAGGTTTCCAAGGGCCTAGACTAGGATGGAGGTAGTGAGAATGGAGAGAGAATTGAATTGTATACAAAGGTTTATTTTTGTAACTTGAGAGGCCATATTCTTAAAGTTTAATGGAGGTTGAGATATGTGAAGATCTTCCAGATGTAAGGGAGCCTCCAGCTGTATGGGAGATTACATGAATTATAGAGGAAGAGACATTAGGAAAGATGACAGAATCTGCATGACGTGAAAACATGTTGGTAATTCCATAAAATTAGTAAAATTTTTGCCTGGCTCCCAGAAGTTGGCTTGAGTTAAAAAGAAGATAGGGCTTCCCTTGTGGCTCAGCTGGTAGAGAATCCGCCTGCAATGCAGTAGACCTGGGTTTGATCCCTGGGTTGGGAAGATCCCCTGGAGAAGGGAAAGGCTACCCACTCCAGTATTCTGGCCTGGAGAATTCCATGGACTGCATAGTCCATGGGGTCACAAAGAGTCAGACACGACTGAGTGACTGTCACAAAAAGAAGATAAGAGAGGCCTTGAATTTATTTGGGTTGAGAAGTGTTGAGAAGCATGTTTCAGGTTTCATGGAGAACTTTTTCCCTCCCTTATTATCGATGACATCCCACCATTTTCTTAAGAGCCAAGCCAGTGTCCAAACTGGAATCAAGTTTTCTTTCTTTACTCTCTTCCTTAATCTCTGTATCTAGTCACCCCAAACTATAGAGTCTTCGCTTTTAAATATTTACTTTTTCATCATCCTGTCCTCAGCATTCCTAATGCCTCTCTCCTAAGCCCACCTACTCTCATATTTCTTTCCTTGAATATTGATAACTGACCATGTTATAGGTACTTAGGTGGAAGGCGCTATTAGTGTGTGTTAGAATTGAACAGAGGATAGTCAGAAGTAGCTAAAGTTGCTTTAGTAATGTCCGACTCTTTGCGACCCTATGGACCAAAGCCCACCAGGCCCCTCTGTCCATGGGATTTTCCAGGCAAGAATACTGGAGTGGGTTGCCATTTCCTACTCCAGAGGGATCCTCCCAACCTAGGGATCTAACCTGTGTCTCTTGTGTGCCCTGCATTGGCAGGAGGATTCTTTACCACTAATGCTACCTGCGAAGCCCCACTCAAAAGTAGAGAGGCATAAAATTTTCATTTGTGAGTAGATTTTTTCTTAGGCTAATTAAAACAGTGGTCCAGCTGTTGTATCCTGAAGGAGGCCACTCACTGGCGACTGTGATAACGGCCTCTGTTCAGAATCTCTGCCAAGCAGGTAATTTGTGCATTTTAGAAAGGATGAGAAGGGACATCCCAACTTGAACCAAAGGATGGTGAGAGGGAGAAGTCATCTCTTGGATGGCGTAGAGGGGGCAACGCCTGAGCCTTTTATCTTTCAAGAGGGACAACCCCTTTGGGAGCAAGAGCCAGCTGCGCTTCTGAAAATTGACTCTTGGAAACTTCCAGAAGGGATGACCTCAGAGTCTTTTTTGTTATTAGCATGAAGCACAGAAGACAGCTCCTGGTCATTAGGGAAACCAGGTTAAGAAATCGCTTGTTTTCTACTGTGTGTTTTCTTAGACCATTTTCCTGGAACATGAAAAAGAAGCTAAAAACATCCTAAATGTTTTAGGATTTATCAGCTGTATTATGTCCTTGCAACATGATTTACCTAAGTATAGTAACCAGTAGTATTTTGATGTATTCAAATATGACATAATGCACACTTGTGTAATAAAAATAATTAAACTGTAAGGCCAGGTTATAATATTGCATACAGCATTCTTCATGTGATTCATATCTTTATATTTATGGTTTAACACTGCCAATCTGAATATTGATGATTTGTTTTCAGTCGGTCAGAATATCCCTTCTATTTTTCAGCGTCTCCAGTTGGCAACGGTTATATCAAGCCTCCAGTTCCACCTGTTTCTGGCACACAAAAGGAGAAAGGGCCCCCAACCATGTTACCCATCAGCGTGGACCCAGACAGTAAACCTGGGGAATATGTCCTCAAGAGTATATTTGTCAACTTCACCACTCAGGCTGAACGCAAGATTCGAATCATTATGGCAGAACCCCTGGTGAGTACACACAGAAGACTTGTGTCTTTTTCAGTTCTTCTTGATGTTGAATATAGATTTTACAGCTCTAAGAAGGGATGAAGGATGGATGTCTTTTCCCCTAGTTTGTTTTTTGACATTGTGTGCATGTGTGTGCTCAGTCGTATTCACCTCTTTGCGAACCCCTGGACTATAGCCCGCCAGACTCCTCTGTCCATGGGATGTTTCAAGCAAGAATGTTGGAGCGGGTTACCATTTCCTCTGTCAGGGGTTTTCCTGACCCAGGGATCAAACCTGTGTCTCCTGTACTGGCAGGCGGATTCTTGAAACACTGAGCCACTTGGGAAGCCCTTTTTGATACCATAGATAATGTTTCAGTCAGTTCAGTTCAGTTCAGATGGTCCGTCATGTCCGATCCTTTGTTACCCCATGGACTGCAGCACGCCAGGCCTCTCTGTCCATTGCCAACTCCCAGAGTTTACTCAAACTCATGTCCATTGAGTTGGTGATGCCATCCAACCATTTCATACTCTGTCATCCTCTTCTCCTCCTGCCTTCAATCTTTCCCAGCATCAGGGTCTTTTCCAATGGTCAGTTCTTTGCATTAGGTGGCCAAAGGATTGGAGTTTCAGCTTCAGCATCAGTCCTTCCAATGAATATTCAGGGCTGATCTCCTTTAGGATGGACTGGTTGGATCTCCTTGCTGTCCAAGAGACTCTCAAGAGTCTTCTCCAACACCACAGTTCAAAAGCATCAATTCTTTGGCACTCAGCTTTATTTATGCTCCAATTCTCACATCCACACATGACTACTGGAAAAACCATAGCTTTGACTAGATGGACCTTTGTTGGCAAAGTAATGTCTCTGCTTTTTAATATGCTGTCTAGGTTGGTCATAACTTTTCTTCCAAGGAGCAAGTGTCTTTTACTCATGGCTGCAGTCACTATCTTATGTGATTTTGGAGCCCCCCAAAAAAGTCTGTCACTGATTCCACTGTTTCCCCATCTATTTGCCATGAAGTGATGGGACCAGATGCCGTGATCTTAGTTTTCTGAATGTTGAGCTTTAAGCCAACTTTTCACTCCCCTCTTTCACTTTCATCAAGAGGCTCTTTAGTTCTTCTTCGCTTTCTGCCATAAGGGTGGTATCATCTGCACATCTGAGGTTATTGATATTTCTCCCGGCAATCTTGATTCCAGCTTGTGCTTCATCCAGCCCAGCATTTCTCATGATGTACTCTGCATATAAGTTAAATAAGCAGGGTAGCAATATACAGCCTTGACGTACTCCTTTCCCTATTTGAAACCAGTCTGTTGTTCCATATCCATTTCTAACTGTTGCTTCCTGACCTGCATACAGATTTCTCAAGAGGCAGGTCAGGTGGTCTGGTATCCCCATTTCTTTAAGAATTTTCCACAGTTTGTTGTGATCCACACAGTCAAAGGCTTTGGCATAGTAAATAAACAGAAATAGATGTTTTTCTGGAACTCTCTTGCTTTTTCGATGATCCAATGGATGTTGGCAATTTGATCTCTAGTTCCTCTGCCTTTTCTAAATCCAGCTTGAACATCTGGAAGTTCGTGGTTCACGTACTGTGGAATCCTGGCTTGGAGAATTTTGAGCATTACTTTACTAGCATGTGAGATGAGTGCAATTGTGCGATAGTTTGAGCAATTTTTGGTATTGCCTTTCTTTGGGATTGGAATGAAAACTGACCTTTTCCAGTCCTGTGGCCACTGCTGAGTTTTCCAAATTTGCTAGCATATTCAAGTGCAGCACTTTCATAACATCATCTTTTAGGATTTGAAATAGCTCCAACTGGAATTCCATCACCTCCACTAGCTTTGTTTGAAGTGATGTTTCCTAAGGCCCACTTGACTTCACATTCCAGGATATCTGGCTCTAGGTGAGTGATCACACCATCGTGATTATCTAGGTCATGAAGATCTTTTTTGTACAGCTCTTCTGTGTATTCTTACCACCTCTTCTTAATATCTTCTGCTTCTGTTAGGTCCATACCATTTCTGTCCTTTACTGTGCCCATGTTTGCATAAAATGTTCCCTTGATATCTCTAATTTTCTTGAAGAGATCTCTAGACTTCCCATTCTATTGCTTTCCTCTACTTCTTTGCATTGATCACTGGGGAAAGCTTTCTTATCTCTCCTTGCTATTCTTTGGAACTCAGCATTCAAATGGGTATATCTTTCCTTTTCTCCTTTGCCTTTCACTTCCCTTCTATTCACAGCTATTTGTAAGTCCTCGTCAGACAACCATTTTGCCTTTTTGTATTTCTTTTCCTTGGGAATGGTCTTGATCCCTGCCTCCTGTACAATGTCGTGAACTTCCATCCATAGTTTTAAAAGATAATATTTACATTTCCTGATTTAAGAAGATAACTGAGGATCAAGGACCTTAAAATAATTAGCAGATAGAATTCAGCAGCACACTTCACCACTGCATTTAGGACAGATAAGCTTAATTTAACATTAAGAAGTATTAAAATTGTAGAAAAATTGTGTTCATAGTCTGTGCTGTGTATGTGTACTTTAGTCAAAATCTTTTGTCCTATCTTTAAAAGACAAAAAAAAAAAAAATCATCATTCTTCAAAGGGTTGCCAGAGCTCCTAGTCTGAGAACAAACAGAGAGGTGGTCTCCGTGACATTTTATCCAAGGAAGTTTTTTGAGTCATTTATAAGTACCATTCTGTTACCTGAAAATTGGAAGACAGGAAATTGTTGATTAAGTTACCTACAGTTCCTTTCTTAGATGAATGATGCCCTTCAAGTCAGTAGTCAGTATCTTGATTCTGCTGCCAAATAAGGCTTGTGCTTCAGCCTTATGTTAATTACTTTAACAAGAGCTCTAAAGACAGAGTGCTAAATCTCAAAAGGATAGTGGAAAGGGAAAAAGTCCAATTGGAAGATTCAGATTACTTGTCTCCTGACCTTGGCACGCCCCTCACAGTAAGAGAAAGGAAAGGAATTCAGAGTGACGCAGCTCTTTCTGTGAAGCTTGGCTTTGTACCTCCTGTGAAGAGACAGGCACAGGAGAAGAGGTCTGAGGTTGGCTTGAAGGCGTCATAGCTTAAAATAATTAAATGTAATATTGAGCCCATAACCTGTGCGTGCTCAGTCACTTCAGTTATGTCCAACTCTTTGCAACCTTTTGGACTGTAGGAGCCCATAGCCTAAGTCTCTTGAAAAATATGTAACTTATGATACTCAGTATCGTCTTTTCAAAATGATCTTTATAAGGGACTTCCCTAGCAGTCCAGTGGTGAAGACTCTGAGCTTCCAATGCAGTGGGTGTGGGTTCAATCCCTGGTCAGGAAACTTAGATCATGCATGCCACGTGAGGCAGCCAAAAAATAAAAACAAAAACTCTTACCAAAAATAATAATAATAATAACCTTTATAAGAATCACAATTTAACATTTGGGAATCAAAATTCAAGGATATTTAAATGTTTTGAATATTTGTAACCCAAAAGTTACAAACTTTGCCTTTAAACGTTTTTATTAGATCAATGAATTCCAACTTCCTATTAAGGAAAATGCTTTCTTGGTTTTACAGTTTAAATCATTTATAATAAATGAAACCTTAGTACTCTAGCTTTTTCCTATTGACCCATGTGTTTGTGTTTCTAGTGCTTTTACTACTAATAATAGCTAATATTCCTGGAGCACTTAACTATGTACCAAGCACTGTGCTTAACATATTATATATCCTTTAATCTTCACAACAACCTTAGGTAGAGAGTATTTATGTACCTGTTTATAGATGGGGAAAGCTGGCACAGAGAGGCAAAAGTGATCATCCAAGGTCACACAGTTTTTATTTGAATTCAGGCTGGGTCTCTTCAGAGCCCACCTCAGAACCATTCTACACTCTGCCAGTCTTTGCGTGGGCATCTTCAGAGGAAGATACCTTCTATGTTACCTTAAGAGACTTAAGTGAAGTATTATTTAAAGCAACAGAGGGCTTTCCTATAAATGGGGCCCAAAGAATCATGCACCTTCATTCCCATTGCTCAAAACAGTGCTGATCCCTGGAAGCCTCTGAGCTCCTTAGGAGGTGTGGGGGAGCCAGGCCACCTCCCCAAGATGGAGGGTGGGGAGCTACCTGGACTCCAAAGATCATGGGAGAATTTAAGATGGAGAGAGTGGAAAGGCACAAGGAAGCATGCTTTCACTCATAGACGGTGGAAACGTGCCAAAACACATCAGGGCTCTCTGAAATTGTGTATTGTGGTAGATTTTTCCAAGAAACTAGTAAGTTATACCTTCCCATGTGGTGCTAGTGGTAAAGGACCCGCCTGCCAATGCAGGAGAGATAGAGACCTGGGTTCAATCCCTGAGTTGGAAAGATCCCATGGAGTAGGAAATGGCAACTCACTCCAGTATTCTGGCTTGGAGAATCCCATGGACAGAGGAGGCTGGCGGGTCCAGTCCATGGGGTCACAAAGAGCCAGACACGACTGAAACGACTTAGTGTGAGGCACAAGGAAGTTGTACTGTAGTTGAATAGAGAGAGGTACTTAGAAGGCTGGATTGTGAACATCCCTGATTCTAAAATAATAGTTTAGGTACTGTTGTTTAAGGATTCAGGAAGTGAATTAGATTGGGTTTAACTTTTTCATCTTTAGTTTACTTCGTTTGGAATGTGTTTGCATAACATTTTTCTTCTTGGAGTAAACATTATGTCTGAGAAACTAACATGTTCCACAGCATTTTTTAATTAGAGGTAGACGTTTCTGTTCCTTTCTCTGAGACAATTTAAAGGTCCCCAAACAAGAAAAATGGAAAAAAGTGTAAGCTGTCTTCATCAGCAAATCTTCATTGTGTGCCCAGGGTGAAAGAGTTTACTAGATGCTGATGGCCAAGTAGATGGACATTGTGTTTTTAACTAAAGAAATGTATTCAATCAATTTTCAGTATTGTTGCTTTTTATAAAAAGAGACTATTGCTCTTGTATTTTTTGGCAGAGGTGTAAGCTTCTGTGTCATTTCCTTTTCTTGTCTGTTGAAAAGTGCTTAGTAATTTTTGCCCTTGAATTTGTTTACTTATTGGACAATAAATGTGAGTAGATGCTGTGGCTTGTACCTGAGTCTAATGTAAATGTGTGTTTGGCATTTTGTTCTAGAGCCCTAGCAAGAAGAGGTGTTGTTTTTGATATATGTGTAATATGTTTAAAGTCAATTCTGAATAAATGTCCCCTAGTATTTCTCTTACAGAAGTTGACTTTATTTAGAAAGATATTGAATCCTTTAAAAGCCTGGATTCATATGGACTTGTATCATATCACGAAGTTGTATTGTCTTATCTCTAATATAATTAAAACTTATATGGGAGTAGCAAAGGTAATTTTTAAAAAATTTGGAAGTATTGATTTATTATTTATGGGGCTACTCAGGAATCTGTATTTCTCCGTTTTCTTTTTAAAAGACTGAAACTTCAGAATTCCACATCAGTTAGGCGGCGTGAGATCAGTTATATACCTTATAAATTAAAGTTGTACTTATGAATTACTGATATCCAGATAGCTAACATAAATGGGGGGAAAAGGACAGGAAACAAAGATGTTCTACCAAGATAAAATATTAGATTTTTATCTTGTATAAGATGTTTCTCCAGTTTAACAATATTGTTCTTCATACCTAAAAGATGCTCAGGTCATATTCATTAATATTTATGGATAAGTCAATAATTTTACTCAATTTCTGTTGCTTCATGAGGTCATTTGATAGCATTTGCTCCTGGCTGGTCTTACTATTTTACTTTTCCCAAGCAGTGTTTTAAACAAGATCAATTGGGTCATCTGTAACTTGTTCATATTTTTCTCTCAAAACAGAAAAAGTACGGAAAACAGTGTAACAGATGCTGTCCCTCTTGCCTCCTGCTCCTTTCTTCTGGTTTAAAATTTATTTTTCCCAAAGTGTATCTTTTTATAGTTCTTTAAGTTATAATCAGTGGGGGGTAAATCGCTCGGTTTAGTTTATCTCAGATGCTCGCATTTTCCCCTAAATTATCAGTGATATTTCAGCTGAGAAGAGACTGCTAGTTTCACATTTATTCTCCTTCTAGACTTTTGCCAATAAGTTTCACCACCTCTAGCGCTGCTGTTGAACAGTCTGTGGTTGATTTGCTATTTGTTTGTGGATTATTTACTTTTTTCTCTGTCTGCGTTTATTTTTTTTTTGCTTTGTCTATAGCTTTCTGCAGTTTCACCACACTCTGTGTTGAGATGTGGATTTATTTCTATTTTCCTGTTTAGGACTCTTATGCTTCTTAAATTGAAGGTTCATGTTTTTCATCAGTTTTGGAAAATTCTTAGCCGTTAATTATTTGAAGATTACCACTTCTCCACTTTTCCTTTTTTTCTGGCATTCATATTAGATACGCATTGCTCTATTACCTATCTTTTTACCCTTCTTTAATTATTTCTACCCCTCTATCTTGCTGCTATATTCTGAGTCAATTCCTCAGGTCTAATCTTCAATTTATTAATCCTCTCAGGCTGTAGGGCTTCCCTGGTGGCTCAGTGGTAAAGAATCCACCTGTCAATGGAGGAGACACAGGTTCAATCCCTGGGTTGAGGAGATACTCTGGAGAAGGAAATGGTAATCCACTCCAGTATTCTTGCTTGAGAAATTTCAGGGACAGAGGAGCCTGATGGGCTACAGTCCATAGGGTCACCAAGGAGTCAGACATGACTTAGCAGCTAAGCCATGACAACTCTTGGGCAATGTCTAATCTGTTGTATTATGTGTCCAATGCGAGTTATAATTTTGGTGATGTTTTATTTCTAGAAGTATGTTTTAAAATCTATTTAGGTGAGGATTTTTTAATTTGAAGGTTTTCTTATGTTTAGAACTTCTATTGTGTGTCTTTAATCACCTTAAACATACGTTTTTGTTTGTGTCCTCTCTTAGGTTAGCCCCAGAATCTTCACTGTCCTGGGCCAAATATTATATTAATTTTTTGGTTTGGGAATTTCTGCACCTGGAAGGTGATACAAGTATAAGCTCCAAACTCTTATAAGACTTAAGACTGTGGTTTAAAATTCTTGGGGAGGATTTTGTTGTTTTTAACCAAGAACTGAGACAGGGGCCGTTGGAGTATCTTTTCATCTTCTTGTGCCAGTACATAGATTTGCCCCTAGTCCACTGTTGCATTGTTTAGGACCACACTCTGTGTGGGCATCTTGCCTCCAGTGCCCCACCTCTCAAGGTTCACAGCTTTGTTTCCTGTCCCCAAGTGGACAGCAACAAAAAGCCTCCGGCACAATGAGACCGGCAGCCCTCCCCTGTGCATCCACTGCATCACCCCCTGTCTTTCTGCTTTTCATTTCCCTTTTCCTTTCATGTGAACTCATTTCTTCACTTGAAAAAATCCTATATTCCATTCACCATTTTCAAGTGTTTATAGCCTGTGAGCTTTTGCATTATCTTGGTCTATTATCCTGCCAGAGACCTCTACAGAATTCTTGGTTTGCCTTTCATGCAGATAAGGGCAGGGTGGGTCTTTGCATTGTGAGGTTCCTGTGCAAGCAGACAGTCCCATGGCAAGATGGGGTGACCCCAAGATGAATAAAAGGAAAAGTGAGGGGATTGTTTAGTCAAAACTATGGTTTTTCCGGTAGTCGTGTATGGATGTGAGAGTTGGACTATAAAGAAAGCTGGGCGCCGAAAAATTGATGCTTTTGAACTGTGGTGTTGGAGAAGACTCTTCAGAGTCCCTTGGACTGCAAGGAGATCCAACCAGTCCATCCTAAAGGAAATCAGTCCTGAATATTCATTGGAAGCTGAAACGCCAATTCTTTGGCCACCTGATGCGAAGAACTGACTCATTGGGAAAAACCCTGATGCTGGAAAAGATTGAAGGCAGGAGGAGATGGGGACGACAGAGGATGAAATGGTTGGATGTCATCACCAACTCGATGGACATTTGTTTGAGCAAGCTCCAGGAGTTGGTGATGGACAGGGAAGCCTGGCATGCATCAGTCCATGGGGTCGCAAAGAGTTGGACACAACTGAGCGACTTAACTTTCACTTTTCACTTTCCATGCATTGGAGGCGGAAATGGCAACCCACTCCAGTATTCTTGCCTGGAGAATCCCAGGGACGGACGAACCTGGTGGGCTGCTGTCTATGGGGTCGCACAGGGTTGCACAGAGTCGGACATGACTGAAGTGACTTAGCAGCAGCAGCAGCAGAGCGACTGAACTGAACTGAGCTGAGGGGATTGTCACCAAGTCTTCCTCTTCTGGTCCTTCCTGATGAGTTTTCCCTAAATACAACCCTGTCCCTTTCATTCTCTTATTCAAAACCTTTGTTTGACACCCTTTTGCTCCTTGCTTTGACTCCAGCCTGTCTCTCTTCACCTGTGCATCCTTATGTCCTGTGTTATGTCCTTTCTGTCCATCTGTATCCGCTGTGTTTCAGTTCTGTGCTTGCCTGCCACCGTGTGTGTAGCCCACCGGCCCCTCTTCCTGGAATGCTCTCAGCTCATCCTGCCTTCATCTTTCAAGGCCCATCTCAAATACCTCATCTTCTGGAAAGGTTATTTGATTTCTTCCCTGATTCCACACAGTTATACAGATGTGGATCTACGTACCTATAAATCTCTATCTGAACCACTGTACCATTATCTCAAGCAAACTGGCTTCATTAAATAAGAGTATCAGAATAGACTAGAATAGAAAACGTCAGAACATTATAGGTTTTAAGGGTACATGTTGTTTTATGAAACTTTGAGTTGTGTGTGTATCTACCAGACCTTGGTATAAAATGTGTATTTTTATGATGAGTAGGGGTGAAGGATACAGAGTTTCTGTTTTAAGTTGAAGAAGCACTTTAGGAATTCACTAGAGGACCAACAGTTAGGACTGCTTTCACTGCTGAGGGTCCTGGTTCAATCCCTGGTTAGGGAACTAAGATCTCACAAGCCATAGGGAATGGCCAAAAAAAGAAAGAAAGGAAAAAAGACGCACTTTACTAGCCTTTAAGTTCCTTACAGGCATTACTGTGTCTTATCTACACACACACACATACAAATACACGTATATCCCCATGTCTAGAAAGTCTCCTTTATACACAGTAGACAGTAAGTGTTTTTTTTAAATGAGTAAGTATATGAATAAAAGGAATGAATAGATGAATGAGTGAAAAAATATTAATATGGTAGCTCAAAAAGAATGTAGGATCCTGTATGTTTCTCAGGGTCATCTTGCCAACCTCTAAATGGATAATACTGGATTTTGTTCTGTCCTTTGTACCCCTCAGCAGATGAAAGCCCACAGTCTGCCGAGTACAAGAGACGTCAATTCTTAGCCTTCTGCCTTGGGCCATCTAAGGACACCTCATTATTCACTGATACGGTCACCTGCTCCCACTTCACCCTAGCAGTGTGTGGAGAGGAGAGTCAGGTTGACTCTTAGCGGTCAGACTAAGCCTCAGAATATACGCTCTCATTATCTCTGCGTCTCTCCACTTATATAGCATCTGTCACTAGGAGTCACAGGCAATTACCTTCTCAATAAACTCTTTTCCAAAAAATCAAGACTCTCCAGCTTTTCAAAATTCATGAGCCCCCATAATCTCGACTTTGGAGATTTAATGGGCGAGAAGAGATAAAGCCGAAAACAAAGCAGCTTTTCATTCAGGCTGATCTGAATTCAAATCCTGATTCCACCTTTTTAGTGCCGGAAGGCCAGTCAGTCCCTCTCCTTTTTTTCTCATTTGCAAGAGCCTAGCTCATGGGTGGAGAAGGCAATGGCAACCCACTCCAGCGTTCTTGCCTGGAGAATCCCAGGGACAGGGGAGCCTGGTGGGCTGCCATCTATGGGGTCGCACAGAGTCAGACACGACTGAAGCAACTTAGCAGCAGTAGCAGCAGCAGCAGCTCATGGGTGGATGAGAGAAGTCAGGGTAATAGGTGGAGCTCTGACATAATTCTTAGCACCTGCCAGATGCTCCATTGTCACCATCACCATGATTCTCATGGTTGCCTAGAAACTGGCATCAACTAAGTAAATCCCCTAGTGTGTTTCTCTGGCGGGCATCCTGGTGCTTCCTCTCTGTGTTGTTCAGGAGTGGAGGCTTGAGCAGAGTGGTTGGCTGCCTGCTGTTGCCATTCCCTGTTATTGTCAGGTGGTGGTTCTGAACTCCACATTGGCAACGAGAAAGGTATACCCAAAGCCTGTTTGGGCAGACCTGGTGTGGATTCTTTAGGGACTTGAGCTCCGAGAGGTGACAGAGGCAAACAGAAGTTTATATGACAAGGCAACACCCCTGCTTTCTCACCTTAGAGCCAGCAAAATATCAATACTTGGAGTTTATGCGGGTATAACGTGAGGACTTAGGGAATGAAACCAGGGAATTGAAGTGGATCTACGTAGAATGGTTTTCCCAGGCTTTCCAAGAGGAAATTTCATAGCGTCTTGAGGGTAGGGATCTGGGAGACAAGTAGGAACACTTCCATTGGGAAGCCAATGGCCCAAAAAGTAAAAGGCTGGATTACTCAACTAAGTAAAACATGTTCAGAAAATTTCAAGAACTTTCCTTTCTCTCATTCATGTATTTAAATTTGTTGAAAACCTCAGAAGGAAAAATAACCTAATTTTATTAGTCATCTAATCAAAATGATTTTTCCTGTTTTATTGAGATAAAATGGATATGTGACATTGTATTGGTTTCAGATGTACAGCATACCAATGTCATATATATCTTATAAAATGATCACCACAATAAGTTTAGTCGAACATCCATCACCTTAACATGGTTACAATTTGTGTGTGTGTGTGTGATGAGAAGTTTTTAATGTAATCCTATTTTAAAGGAACTTTTTGAAATTACTTTATTTATTTTTGGCTGTGGTGGGTCTTTGTTGCTGCATGGGCTTTTCTTAGTTGGAAAGAGCAGGGACTACTCTCTAGTCACATTGCTCCGGCTTCTCACTGGGGTGGCTTCTCTTGCTGCAGAGCACAGGCCCTAGGGTGCCTGGACTTCAGTAGTTGTGGTTCCCAGGCTTAGTTGCCCCAAGGCATGTGTGATCTTCCTGGACCAGAGATAGAACCCATGTCTCCTGCATTGCCAGTCAGATTCTTTACCACTGAGTCACCAGGGAAGCCTGAGAATTCTTGAAATTTACTCTCTTCGCAACTTTCAAACATGCAATTCGGTATTGTCAGCTATAGTCACCCTGCTGTACGTTACGTCCTCAGAACTTACGTATGTAATAACCAGAAGTGTATGCCTTCAAGAATCTTCAACCACACTTCTCCGACTGCCTGTTCTGTCCACCCTCCTTCCTATAATTTGGCCAGTACACAGTGCACAGGAAACTTGGTTTTTCATCATAGCTCTGCTACCAGCCTGTGCTTCCAACAAAGTCACTTAACTGTGATTCATCATGGTTTTTTCTTTCATGAAATGTTCACAGTCAAGCCCAGTTTTTCCTCTGGTGTACGTAACAAATGTAAGCATTAACTCTCCATATCTCTGAGTGAATAAGTCACATCCCAGTGCATCCACTCAGGTTAAAGCTACCATTGTCTTCGCCAGGAGCTGCAGTGAAGCTAAACCAGGTATTATCCCTGTATTGAGCTTGGAGCATAGGTGAGGGGTAATAGACAGTCATAGAGATGCTAACTGAGAGATGTAGGGAGTGAGCCTTAATAATCACATGATGGGATCTAACTTGTTAGTTTCACTGGTGGCTCAGATGGTAAAGAATCTGCCTGCAATGCAGGAGACCTGGATTCGATACCTGGGTCAAGAAGATCACCTGGAGGAGGGCGTGGCAACCCACTCCAGTATTCTTGCCTGGGCAATCCCTATGTACAGAGGAGCCTGGCAGGCTGTAGTCTATGGGGTTCCGAAGAATCAGACATGACTGAGCAACTAAGCACAGCTCAGCACAGCTGGTTTGCTAACATAAGAGACACAAGTCAGGGAATTTCTGTTCAGTTGCTTGAGTTGTGTCCAACTCTTTGCAACCCCATAGACTGCAGCACACCAGTCTTTCCTGTCCTTCACTATCTCCCAGAGTTTGTTCAAACTCATGTCCAATGAGTCAGTGATGCCATCCAACCATCTCATCCTCTGTCGCCGCCTTCTCCTGCCCTCAATGTTTCCCAGCATCACAGTCTTTTCCAATGAGTTGGCTCCTCGAATCAGGGGGCCAAAGTACTGGAGCTTCAGCATCAGTCCTTCCAATGAATATTCAGAATCGATTTCCTTTAGGATTGACTGGTTTGATATCCTTGCTGTCCAAGGGACTCTCACAAGTCTTCTGCAGCACCAGAGTTCGAAAGCATCAATTCTCTGGTGCTCAGCCTTCTTTATGGTTCAACTCTCACATCTGTACAGGCTAACGTACATGATTTCTGTTTTAATAGAAGACTAAAAATAAACTATGGGGCTTCCCTGGTGGCTCAGTGGTAAAAAAAAAATCCACCTACCAATGCAGGAGACATGGGTTTTATCCTTGGGTGGGGAAGATTCCCCTGGAGAAGTAAGTGGCAACCCACTGCAGTATTCTTGCCTGGGAAATCCCATGGACAGAGGAGCCTGGTGGGCTACAGTCCATGGAGTCACAAAGAGGTGGACACGACTTAGCAACTGAACAACAGCAAATAAACTAGAAGTAACACAGAAGAGTGTTTTGGCGTGCAAGTGTTTAAAGAATCCAGTTTGCCACTCTTGGTTGCATCCACACCACCAGCCTCTACTGAATGTGTCATGCCTCGAGATTAAGCCTGTAGGGACAGCAGTCACGGTGAGCTGGCATATATGTGGCAAGGCTGAGCAATTAGCTATTGACTGCATTACCACGTGTGAATGTGGTTCTAGGTTCAGGCAGCCCTGCCTGCTGACACACCTTTGTTTCTTGGCCCTGCGTCTCAGGCTTTCAGCTCCCCCCTCTACCTGATGTCACAGACTGGCAACAGCACAACTCTCCAGTTAGCCCCAAACTGAGCAGGACACTGTGCTGTAACACTGACACAGGTGACCTACCACCAACAAACCATGTACGGAGAGTGGTTCTAGTAATTTTAATGAGTCTGATTGTGGCTGTAAGGAAGCATAGCCTTTTGTAAGTGAAATGCACACTCACCCAACCTCCTCTTAGGATTTCAGACCGGATCTGACAAGAGCTAAGAGACTAAGGTTGTTCTATAGTCTATTTGTAGTTATAAAAGAGCTCTGTTTTTTTGTGCCTCTGGCCTGTGTATGGATTGAACATTCTGCCGTAGTCTTGTGTTTCACATCTTCAGATACCTCAGTTGTCTGCTGAAGTTTAGATATCAGAAGATATAAAATCCTTTCATCAGGAACTTTTTTTTTTTAATATTTAAGGAATTTGTGAATTAGGAAATCCTGCTGTATTAATTGAAGGACAGAATTAAATTGGGATCTTTACATGGTGGATTTTCATGAAAACTATTATAATTAGTCATGCTTATAGCCTGATGAAGTGAAGTGTTAGTCTCTCAGTCGTGTCCAACTCTTTCGACCCCCAGACAGTAACCCACCAGGCTCCCCCAGCCCATGGAATTCTCCAGGCAAGAATACTGGAGTCTGTTGCCATGCCCTTCTCCAGGGGATCTTCCCAACCCAGAGATCGAACCTTGATCTCCTGCATTGCAGGCAGATTCTTTACCAACTGAGCCACTAGGGAAGCCTGATAGCCAGTCAGTAACCTCAGTGTTGACATTTCAAGATAATATTTCATTGTGATCAGAATTTGCAAATTGGTGGGTTTTTTTTTTTTTTGCACTGTTGTATATGCCAGTCTGACAACCAGATGTTACACGTATGTCATTGAAGGATGTGCAAACTAGCAGAAAGAGCACCTTTAGTATCTCTCTGCACTGTGGTTTCAGGTTAGCTTTCCAGAAGGACAACCGGCTAGTGTTTTTAGCCAAACTTCTCTTGGTAGAGACTCTCTTGCTTCAACAAACCTAATAAGGGAAATATGAAAAGAATAAAAATAATTTCTAGATTTACTTCCCTACCGAGTATAGAGATAGAATTAAAGTAATGCTGTTCTTAAAGGAGACTGAGAAACAATTCAGGTAAGATAAGAAATATTTATATTACATTTGACAAAGTACTGAATTATTTTCCAAGTTATAAATAAATATATAACTTTTAAAATAGCTTTTTCTTAGCAAAGCAGCTCAACCTGGCACCCCTTACTTAATCTAGTAAGACTTTCACCAGGAATCTGAAAACTCACCCTAAGCCAGAAAAAAAATACTATTAGTAGCTGAAACCAGACATAATTGTTGAAAGGTTGCATTGGGCTGCTAAATGACGTGATCTTTCCGATGAGCTCACAAACTCACTTTTTTTCTGTGTACTGTTCAACTTGAAGTTTGTTTGCCTTGTTAGGAGTATTCTTGGATTCATACAGATGAAAAATTGTTCTTTTGTGACTGTTAAATGGGCTTTTTTGGCCATGAAATGAAATTTAATATACCATGAGAGTAAAAGTTGGATTGAACCTTACAGCCAATAAACCATATGGAAAGTATCATGAAGTAATTAAAAAAAAAAAGGCACCATAGGGCTTTTTATTTCAACTTAACAATATCCAGTTCAATTCATTCATGAGTGAGGCTGTAATTTTTATGGCCAGTGACTATGAGAAGATGATCGAAGTTTCTTCTTTTTACGAATACAAAACCAGGGGAATATTGTTCCTCAGGTTATCTCCAGTCTAGCCTTTTTGATTATCTGCTTAGCTTTTACTACTTATATAGACATTGTTTTTAACACAAAAGAACATTTGAAAATATGTCATTTTTAAAGTGACAGAAAATACCAATAAAAGTAAGTTCATTAAAGTGACATAATCATTAAACATTGAAGGCCCATTCTTACAATCACTATGATCTAATACTGCTATGTTTCCACACAGCATTTTGCATTTTGACTTTCCTGAAAGTCATTGATAGTTTTAGGCAGCAGCAGTCTTCAGCACCATAGTAATTTTGACTGGCTAAAATTCTACAAGTCATGCATTAACAAGCAGACATATTTTATTAGGTGTTTTTGATTGCCATTTACATGTATATCTAATATTTCCAACTTCAGTGATTCTTAAAAGTCAGCATTCCGTTTGATGGTATTTTCAAATTTTAGGAATTTCTACTCAATTCATAGGTTGTAGTTATAGAAGTTTGTGGAAGGTTGGGTAATATAATCTTTAAATAGTTTTTTGTTTGACCTAACATGTAAGTATTGCTGTTTTAAAACTGAGGTATGTTCACATACCATGAGGGCTTCCCTAGTGGCTCAGTTGGTAAAGAATTCATCTGCGATGCAGGAGACCCTGGTTTGATTCCTGGGTCGGGAAGATCCTCTGGAGAAGGGATAGGCTACCCATTCCAAGATTTTTGGGCTTCTCTGGTGGCTCAGGTGGTAAAGAATCCACCTGCAATGTGGGAGACCTGAGTTCCATCCCTGGGTTGAGAAGATCCCCTGGAGAAAGGAATGGCCACTCACTCCAGTACTCTGACCTGGAGAATTCCATGGACTGTATAGTCCATGAGGTGACAGAGTCGGACACGACTGAGTGACTTTCACTTCACATACCATGAAGGCTTCCCTGGTGGCTCAGATGGCAAAGAATCCACCTGCAATGGGGAGACGTGGGTTCAATCCCTGGGTTGGGAAGATCCCTTGGAGAAGGGAATGGCTACCCACTCCAGTATTCTTGCCTGGAGAATTCCATGGGTAGAGGAGCCTGGTGGGCTACAGTCCATGGGGTCATAAAGAGTTGGCCACAACTGAGCAACATTCCCGTTCACTTTCACATACCATGAAGTTCATCATTTTGTGCAATTCAGTGAGTATTCACAAAGCTGTACAATATCCACTACTAATTCCAGAACACTGCCGGTTAATAGCACTTTAAAAGATAGAGTAAGTAGATTTTGATCTACTTTTTTTTCAAATCTCTACCTCTTGGAGTTTTTATTTTACTAGAAAATGAAGCCTTTTTTTTTCTTGGTTATGGTAACTGGGTCATTCCAGTTTTAGCTGGGAAGTTTTGATTAGCTGCAAAAATCTGGGTATGTAATGACCATTATATAATGATGATCATGAGGATACTGCATATGAAATTGCCTGTTTTGTCTCATGAGTAAAACCAGAATTCAAGATACTTAATGGACTGTGGAACCTTCAGAAGAAGGAAAATGCTTACCCATGAGTCAAGCCAAATTCTGATTCACAAATGGCCGAGTGGCAGCATTCCCTGTACTCTTCAAGCTATTTTTTATCAGAATTGTTTTTTATCAAGTGGTTTTTTATCAGAATTGCCTCGCCTCCTCCCTTTGGTCTCCAAGAAAATAAAATGCCTTTCAGACAGATGAGGGATTCTTCTCATTCACTCAGTGAAGAGGTTTACTTTAAATCAGTATCATTAAAGTACAACTTATATACAATAAGCTACAAGGGATTAAAATCTATGATTTGATGAATTTTGACAAATTTGCACACCTGTGTCAGCATCACCACCATCCAGATACAGAATGTTTCCGTAATCCTTAGGAGTTCGCTGAGGCCCTGTGCAGGCCTATACCACCACCCAAGGCCTCAAACAACTATTGATCTACTGGCCTCGAGCAACTGTTGATCTGTGTGGAGGTTAATTCCCAGTTTCTAGACTTTTATCTAAATGGAAGCCACATAGGGTGTACTCTTTTGTGTCCGTTTTTCACTAAGCACAGTACATTTGAGGCAGTATCCATTTATTATTATTTATCAGTAACTCATTGATCTTTATTGTTGAGTAGAATTCCATTTAACGTATATACTGTGAAGAGTCAGACACAATTGAGCAAATGGAAAACAACCACAACCACAATGTGCTTATTAATACTTAGTTACCTTTAAATGGTCTTTGGGTCAAAACACAGTGTTTGAGTACAATTTCGATCAATGCAAGTCTTTTTTCTTCCTTATTCTTTTTAAGATTCTTTCCCGTTATAACTTGTTATAAGATACTGAATATAGTTCCCTGTGCTATACAGTAGATCCTTGTATTTTTATCTGTATTGTTTAATACATATAGTAATGTATATCTGCCAATCCCAAGCTTTTATTATCCCCTCCTCCCTTCTCGTTTTGGTAACCATAAGTTTGTTTTCTGTGCTTTTGAGTAACCAGCACAAGTCTTGATTTTCGCAGGTCATGCTAACAATTCTAATACTGTATGTTATATAAGCTGTTGTGCTGGTAGCTTTACAGACAGACAGACACAGTGCTTTTTAACTTCCAAGTGCAAGTGATTGTACTTGAGACTATTCATTGTACAAAGAGGAATAAGACAGGGTTTTATAAGAATAACAACCATTTTGGGGCTTTCCTGTCATGTTTCAGATGCACTAATTTTAACCTTAACCCTAGCACATAGGCAATAATAATAGTAGTTCCTCCTCCCGTATAGTACCTACTGAGTGCAGGCACTATTCTTAATACTTGAATCACATCAACTCACCTAATTTTCACATCAGCATCATGGGATCGGTAGGTACTCGCATGCCCCACTTCACATACAAGGAAGCAACTTGTCAAAAGTCACAGTACGTGATGGGGCTGGGACTCAACACAGACCATCCTTCTCCTGGAGCCTTGCTGTTAACTACTGTACTCATGGCCTCCGCAGTTTTTTGGTCAGAGAAGCCGAACTGTGTGTGTGTTTGTGTGGTGTTTTGGTGGTGGGTGGTGGTGGGGGGATGGGTAAGTCCATGTCCGATCAATCTTTTCTGACATCAGGGTCTTTTCCAGTGAGTCAGCTCTTCGCATCAGGTGGCCAGTGTATTGGAGCTTCAGCATCAGTCCTTTCAGTGAATATTCAGGGTTGATTTCCTTTAGGATTGACTGGTTTGTTCTCCTTGCAGAGTCTTCTCCAGCACCACAATTTGAAAGCATCAATTCTTTGGCGCTCAGCTTTCTTTATGATCCAACTCTCATATTCATATGTGACTACTAGAAAAACCATAGTCTTATCAGAAGATAAATCAGAACATGATTGATTTCACATTCCCAGCAGCATCCCTGGTTAATGTAAACATTTGAGGAGAAAGACCAGCCTGTGAAGGACACAGAGAAAGGATATCTAAAGAATTCGGAGGAGAAAAAGTGGGGGAATGGAAGGATTTGGGTAGAAAAACGAATCATCAATAGTGTTTCACTGCAGCTAAGAATTCCAAAAAGAAAAGTGCTGAGAGGTAGCCACCAGATTTATTGTTTGGAAAGTCACTGGGCTTCTAGGGGCATTGTTTTTAGTGGTGACACAAGGTCAGATTGCAGGTAGTTGAAGAAATAGTTGGAGAGGAAGGGAAGACTGAAAGTGTAGACCACTCATTAGAGAACTAAGGTTGAGAAGGGAGTAGAAAGAAAGCAGTAGCCAGAAGTAGAGGTGTGGTGGAGGCGGACACTAAGATGAAAAGTTCAAAGTGAGCACAAGAGCCAGGAGAGCAGGGCAAGGGAGACTGACCTTTGGGGAGTGAGGAGCTGACTGATGGTGCAAGGTCCCAGAGAAGGCAGGGAAAGATGCATCCACACGTAAATGTCCACTCAGTGGACTTGGCATGCACAGTTGGGATGTATGTGTGTGCTCAGTCATGTCCGACTCTTTGTGACCCCGTGGACTGTAGCCCACCAGGCTCGTCTATCCATGGGCTTTTCCAGGCAAGAATACTGGAGGGGGTTGCCATTTCTACTCCAAGGGATCATCCCAACCCAGGGATTGAATCCGTGTGTCCTGCATTGACAGGCAGGTTCCTTACCACTGTGCCACCTGGGAAGCCCCTGCACAGTTGGGATATGTTGGGACAAAAAAATTCAAGATACTAACAAAATAGAATGTAAGCCAGAAAAAGATGAGAGAAGGTAGCATCTTAAATTTCTTGGTAGCTGCTGTAGTTAAAAAAAAAAAAAAGGCTGTGAGAGCTTCTCTTTTGTTCAATTAAAGTGAATATTAAGTGTGTAGCCAAATTTAATTGAGGTTTCCCTTCCAGTGTTCAAATAATGGATTTGTCCTTGAAACTGTTAGGTATGGCGGAGAAATTGACTTCTCTGAAATGTGCAAAGCCAGCTGCAAATGGGACAGATTCTCTCAAGAGTTTTTTTAATTTTTAGGACAAATGCCAAAATATTCCTCCAGATTTGAATCTACCTTCTCATTTCACATCCCAGGGTACCAGGCAGCATCTTACTTGCTGGTGAAAAATGGAAGTGTTAGTTGCTAAGTTGTGTCCAACTCTTTGGGACCCTATGGACTGTAGCCCACCAGGCTCCTCTGTCTGTGGGATTCTCCAGGCAAGAATACTGCAGTGGGTTGCCATTACTTGCTGGTACTGGTAGCTGATTTGAGATGCTCTCTATCATTTTCTTGATCTCAGGATTTTTCTCAATATTTTGGGCAAGAATCAGCAGTATTGTCTTATTTCAAGAAATCCATTTAGTAACTGAATAGAATGAAAGGAGAACCCAGTTTTATCTGTCCCTGTAAGCCCCTTCTTTTCTTCCAAGGAGCAAGCGTCTTTTCATTGACTGCAGCCATGAAATTGAAAGACGCTTGCTCCTTGGAAGAAAAGTTCTGATCAACCTAGACAACATATTAAAAGGCAGAGACATTACTTTACCAACAAAAGTCCGTCTAGTCAAAGCTATGGTTTTTCCAGTAGTCATGTATGGATGTGAGAGTTGGAGTATAAATAAAGTTGAGCACTGAAGAACTGATGCTTTTGAACTGTGGTGTTGGAGAAGACTCTTGAGAGTCCCTTGGACTGCAAGGAGATCCAACCAGTCCATCCTAAAGGAAATCAGTCCTGAATATTCATTGGAAGGACTGATGCTGAAGCTGAAACTCGAATCCTTTGGCCACCTATGCAAAGAGCTGACTCCTTTGAAAAGACCCTGATGCTGGGGAAGATTGAAGGTGGGAGGAGAAGGGGACAACGGAGGACGAGATGGTTGGATGGCATCACTGACTCAATGGACATGAGTTTGAGTAGGCTCCAGGAATTGGTGATGGACAGGGAGGCCTGGTGTGCTGCAGTCCATGGGGTCGCAAAGAGTTGGACATGACTGAGCGACTGAACTGAAGCCCCTTCTTCCATTAGATCTGAATGGTTTTAATTAGTGCTCATGAATTCTTGTTAGAATCCTAGTCAGGTTGGCATGAAGTAATGCTCACTTTTACCTGTGGATGAACTGAAGGCTGAGTCTTCCACTAGAAGTTCAGTGATCCCTGAAGGGCTCAAGATACAGAGGTTATCTTCAAGGTGACTCCAAGGCCTGGATCCCTGATCACCCCTCATGTAGGAGGAGACTTCTGGGGGAGAAATGGCCAGTAGTCTGAACTGGGACTTCTCGGGCTTATGCCTTAGGTCTGTTTCCAAGGTTGGGTCAAAGTTGGCACAAATAATATCCTATGGGAGAAAAAAGCGTGTCAGACATGAGGATATTTTGAACCCCATTTTCTTTGGTTTGGCCTGAGGAGGGTCCCTGCTGCTGCAGGTGGTGGTTCTGGATGGAATGCTTGAGCGGCATTCTCTGCTCTGAAGGGGCCAGCTCACTGCTCATCACCACCCCCTGTCCCGTGTTCTGGTAAAGGAGAGAGATCCCAGCTGCAAAAGTTCAGCTCTGAAAATTTTCTGTTAACTACTTAAGTTCAGTTCAGTTGCTCAGTCGTATCTGACACTTTGTGACCCATGAACCGCAGCACGCCAGGCCTCCCTGTCCATCACCAACTCCCGGAGCCTACTCAAACTCATGTCCATTGAGTCAGTGATGCCATGCAACCATCTCGTCCTCTGTCATCCCTTTCTCCCACCTTCAGTCTTCCCCAGCATCAGGGTCTTTTCAAAGGAGTCAGCTCTTTGCATAGGTGGCCAAAGGATTGGAGTTTCAGCTTCGGCATCAGTAATGAATATTCAGGACTGATTTCCTTTAGGATGGACTGGTTGGATCTCCTTGCAGTCCAAGGGACTCTCAAGAGTCTCCTCCAACACCACAGTTCAAAAGCATCAATTCTTCGCCGCTCAACTTTCTTTATAGTCCAACTCTAACATCCATACATGACTACTGAAAAAACCATAGCTTTGACTAGATGGACCTTTGTTGGCAAAGTAATGTCTCTGCTTTTTAATATGCTGTCTAGGTTGGTTGTAACTTTTCTTCCAAGAAGTAAGTGTCTTTTAATTTCATGGCTGCAGTCACTATCTGCAGTGATTTTGGAGCCCCCCAAAATAAAGTCTGTCACTGGCGAAAGTGGAAGTCGCTCAGTCCTGTCTGACTCTTCCTGACCCCTTTGGAATTCTCCAGGCCAGAATACTGGAGTGGGTAGCCTTTCCCTTCTCCAGGGGATCTTCCCAACACAGGAATCAAACCCAGGTCTCCGCATTTGTGAGCAGATTCTTTACCAGCTGAGCCACAAGGGAAGCCCAAGAATACTGAAGTGGGTAACCTATCCCTTCTCCGTAGATCTTCCCGTCCAGGAATCAAACTGGGGTCTCCTGCATTTCAAGCAGATTCTTTACCAACTGAACTATCAGGGAAGAACACACATATGTATTATAAAATCTCACGGATGATGACATCAAAATCCTAAGTCAGTGATGCATCAATGTGTTGTTATACAAATGTACTACAGCTTCAAGACTGGAGAAGTTTGGTGTGTGTTGTTCTTTTTTTTAAATTTGGTTGTTTTTATAGCATCCTACCATTAAAAGGGTTCCTCTAAATTACATAATGAGAAAAAGTTGTAACAATGTTTTTTTTTTTTTAAGAGAAAGGGACAGTTACCCTTTATAATGTTTCTTTTCTTGTTTTTGTGATGCAGCTTTCTAGTTATACTTGGAAGCTTCCAGGAAGCTAAAATTAAAAGGTTTAATTAATGTTAGTGGGGTGGGTGTTGCCCCAGGAAAAGAGGTAGTACTTAGTTTCAGCTCTTGCACATTATACACATCTTAATTTATTGAAAGGGATTTTAATAGTAGTAATAACTCTCAATTATTGAGTACTCTGTGTCACTCATCTTGCTTTTCTGTGAGGTAGGTTGGCATTATGTATCCTTACGTTACCTAAAAGTTAACTGAAGCTTAGAGAAGTTAAGTGAGAACCACTGAGGGACCTCAGAGTCAAAGTCAAATCTCTCACAATCCACAGTCCATGCACTGAACTGTTATGTAATAATTAAAAGACATTAAAATAGCATCTCATAAGCAAGGTTGGTGGCATGTTTGACAAATTGAATACATTCATATTAACTCCAGTGGCATTGCTGAATGACGTGTTTATTGAAATTTCTCTTAAGATTAGTAATAATTGGTAACATTTGAAATTAGTGAAGTCCTACCTATGTGGGGCACATTGGGGATTTTTTGGGGCCACTAAAAGTTCAGAAGTAGAAAGTTATTTACTAAATAAGCCCCTTGTATCCACAAAATAAACCACCTTTTGATAAAGGAGACTCTAGACTTGTCTCACTGCCATGTGTGTGGCACTGCTGTTGCCATCTTTTCTGTTACTTACAGATTACAGAGAGGTCCAGTGTGGAAGGACTGTAAAATGAAAATGTAGCTAGCATGCACTGAAATTGTTTGGAAATGAAGGTAGAAGTCAGTGGCCTTTTTAGGTAGGGATGGACACAGAGACCTTTTAGAGTTCATGTTTTCTTAAGAGGGAGAGGTTGGAACATCCTGAGGTGTGAGAAGCACAAACAGGGACCTTTCTCTTTTCCTTTGGAAGTGCTCAAAACCCCTACTGGTTTCTTTGTGACAGGCAAAATCCCTCTTGGATGGATTGGGACAGCAGTGCTCTTTGATTCAAGGGAAGCAAACTTGAAGAAAAGCCCACAGTGAAGGCTGAGAAGGGCAGTTTGCTTTTCACACGGCAGGCAAGATGCTCGCCACCCAGATCCTGCCTAGAAATGGGAGGGAATGGAGGGGGTTTCCTTCTGCAGCCCCATTAGGAAAAGATAGAAAGTTGCTTCCCAGATGGCACAGTGGTAAAGAACCTGCCTACTAGTGCAGGAGATGCAGATGACTAGGGTTTGACCCCTGGGTCGGGAAGATCCCTGGAGAGGAAATGGCAGCCCACTCCAGTATTCTTACCTGGACAATCCCATGGACAGAGGAGCCTGGCCGGCTACAGTTCATGGGGTTGCAGAGTTGGACACGACTGAGCACACACAAAGAGTTAGATAAGTGCTGTCAAAACCAATTTTAAGTGCCTTATTCCATCTTAGAAAGTGAGACATTATTGAAAAAAAAATTTAATGATAACCGAAATGATACATCATGATACCCTGTTTATAGTTTTTGTTTTTTATGGAAAATTTCACACATGGACTAGAATGGGAAGACCATGTAATGAACACTGTGATCATTTCAGCAGTCACCCCCTCATGGCCCATTTGTTACACCCCCAGCACCTCTCTCCAGTAGTATTTGCAGGAAATGCTAGAAACCATTTCATTCTGTCTCTAAGTGTATCTCTAAAAGATTGATTCTTTTTTAAACAAGACCATCACAACACCTAAAAAGTTAAAATCATCCCATAACATCGTCAGATATCTAATGTGTTCAAATCACCGGTGGTCTTGTGAATCTTGCACTTTTTCTTAAAGGATTATTTGCATCAGATCAGATCGGATCCACATAGTGCAATAGCCTTTTTAAAAAAATCAATAGGCTCCATCTCCATTTCTCTTTGCACCTTTTTACTGAAGCAGTGTGTGTCTTTACGTCAGTTTCTTTCCATCTGGATCTTGCTGATTGCATCCCTGTGATTTAGTGTAATATATTCCTCTTACTCCTTCCCTAACTCCTGTATTTCCTAAAAATTGAAAATGTATCTAAAGACTTGGTTAGATTCAGGATTTTTGTTTGTTTGTTTTGTTTTGGTCAAGACTGTTTCATAGTGTTTGCTTCCATTAGGAGGGACAGCATCCATTTTGCTCTCTTTGTCCTGTCTGCAATCCCTCACGTTCAATGCTAAGTCTCTTGATGTTTTGGGTTTGTTCAGCGCTTCTGTTCACTGTCAACCCAGTGAGCTGGAGCTTCTGGGAAAGGTCGAGTTATAGGCTAAGGTCTCCCAGCTTTGGACCACTAAGAATTTTCTGGGATTTGTCACCCCCCAAGTTTTGGGTGTGTTAGAATGATTTTTGAAAAACAAAAGTGTCATTCAATTCAATTAATGAATCTTTAGTAAATAAGTAAATTTGCACTAAAATACAGAACAAAGACAGTTTTTGAAAGCATACAAAGCACAATGTTCTTACGGGACAAATGAGACCATTATTTTGAGCCTCCTCCATCATAGTCAGTTTCTACTTGTTCTTTAAGTACCTGTTGTTTATTCTGTTAATCTTGTTTTCTGCCTGCCATGCAGGAGACCTGGGTTCAATCTCTCGGTTGGGAAGATCCCTTGGAGGAGGAAATGGCAACCCACTCCAGTATTCTCGCCTGGAGAACCCCATGGAAAGAGGAGCCTGGTGGGCTACAGTCCATGGGGTCGCAAAGAGCTGGACACAACTGAGCGACTAAGCACAATCTCATTTTACTGCTTATTTGTTGCTTTTTGAAAACCACTTGGTCTTGACTGTGTACACCTTGGATTCTTACAGACCTTAGATGGCATGTGCTGATCTACAGGAGAACCTTAAGCAGAACCATGCCTCTGCAGTTCTCTTTTCTCAAGTGGGCATGAGCCTATCAGACTGCTCTGTGTTCAGATGACTCTCCTCTGAGCTTGAGCAAGTTTGTTTCCCTTCTTGCTTTCATTCTCCTTTCCTTTCCTTTCTTCCCTTTTTCTTCCTTTTCCCTGTACTTTTTAGCCAGTATGAAACTGTCTTCCCCAGGTCTACTTTTTAACCTCTTGACACTGCTGAAATCTATGCTGATGCAAAGATAACTTTGGGAATGTTAAAAGGTAAACTTGATTCTCTGTGTCCAAAGGAATCTTTCCGAATGCATAGGGATACATTCATCTAATGGAAGTGTGTGTGTGTGTGTGTGTGTGTGCGCGCGCGCGCAGTCGTGTCCAACTCTTTGCAACCCCATGGACTATAGCCCGCCAGACTCCTCTGTCCATGGAATTTTCCAGGCAAGAATACTGGAGCACATTGCCATTTCCTACTCAAGGGGATCTTCCCGACCCTGCATCTCCTGCATTGCCAGGCAGATTGTTTTAATACTGCACCACCTGGGGATAACTATATTCATCTAAGAAACCTTAATAAAAAGTTTCAGCTCTGTACTAGGAGTGTAAGGAGACAGATAAGTTAAATGCTGGCAAGAATAGATGCAAACTAAGTGCCATGTGACAATGAACAGATGACTCTACTTGGGGAAAGTGGGGAATAACTTAATCCTGGAAGTGACATATAAACTAAGTCTTCAAAGAATATGATTAAGACAGCATATTTGTGTAAGAACAGTTCGGGAGAACTCGGTATAAAGATATGTTGTTTTACTGGGGCATGGAACTCAAGTAAGGGGCTAATGGACTTGACTTAGGAGTATAGCAGTAACTTAACAGAATTACTATCTCCTATGTTTGGGGTGTAAGTCTTTTGTGGTTGAGAATTTCTTAAATATTTCTGACATTTAAAGAGGTCCTCAAAATAGTGATGAAGATTGAACAACATTGTTGCAGAATTGTACACTTAAAAATTGTTAAAACAGTCAATCTTGTGTCACTTGTATTTTGCCACAGTGAAAGTATATTAAAAAGTTTATTACAACACATGCCAGTAAGAGGATCTCTTAGTTGGAGAAACTGGGCATCATCAACCTAGAGGTATGATTAATTTGGCATTTGTTTAGCCATTGTCAAGCCACGCCCTGCTCTGTGACTTTAAGTGTTGGGAAAAAGAGAGGGTCCTGTATTTCTGCAGCTTATAATAGTCCCTAGGGGTGGCCATCAGCTGATCACTCTTGGGTGTGTATTTGTACAGTGTGATTCTGCTGATACATTGTGATGTGAGTTTACTCTGTGGTAAGTGCTATGAGAGGGTACATAGGCAGAGCTTTGCAGGCATGTGGGGCAGGTGTTAGGCAAGGACTCAGGGAAAGGGTTCCCTGAGGAAGTGACAGTGGGCTGAGGTTTGACTAGTGAACAAGCCCAGGTAATACTCAGCATTTCAGCTTCTTATCCCCATTGGTAGGAACACTGTGCTGGTCAGCGTTCCCCCATAAGTCTCATTTGACACCACGGGAGCCCTCGATTACTGTTTGAATGATGAGTAAATAAAACAAGGAGTAGAAATGTTTCTACTGGGTTTGTTCCAAAGATGTCTGTGGAACCTGGCCCCACCTGTTTTCACTTCTTTGGTTTCACATTTGTATTTTGTTTTACAAAGGACTTCAGATGACATTAAAACATGGGAAATGCTTCACAATTTATTTGCTGAATTTGTGCTCTCATACAATCAACTGACTCTGTCTCCTCTTTATTTGTCCTTCTTTGTTCTCAGTTACATTTTGATATCTGCTCTTCCACCTGTGTGTTCAAGATAATATACTCTGAAGAGAAAATGTTTATTAGCTCTTAAGAACACAGCGGTCTCTTCATTTTTGATGAGCCTGCATTTTGAAGCTGTGTATTTTGCAAATGAGACAGAGCAGTTAATTCACACAGTTCTCAGTTAAGCTTCATATACCCGGACTGAGCCCATCTTTTTAAGAACAGAGACCCTGGGGGCTGGGGGTGGAGCACACATCCGCCTTAGGTGTGTATCGTCTTTTCAGTGGAGGAGAAGATTGGAGAAATGAGACAAGGAAAGTGTCCATGTGGTCAGCAAAATGTGAATGGACATTTTCTAGAACATCTACATTGGCTCAAGTAAAGCTTTATTTTTTGATATATAACTTTTTGCATGGTTTATAATCTTAAACCAAATTTGGGTCAGCATTAACTTCCATATATATCCAAGAAAGATAAGGATAAATAGTTATAAAATGACCTCCTGAAAGGTCAGCGAAGGCTTCCTAATGTAAACAAAGACATCATGCTTAGGAAAATTTGTGTAGACCTTTGTCACTACCCAGATTATTCTTGCTGAGATTTGAATGTGTCACAGGTCAAAAGATCATGCTCAAAATTCACCAGTTACACCTAGTAACTGTGTGATTGGTAGGCTGTTCCTAAACACCAGACCAATAGTTAGGTCTACAGTAAATTCCCTACATGCTAACTTTCAAAGATGTGAACATGCCCTTGTACACCAGCTGGTATACTGTACTACTGTAGTTTTCAAGGTTATGTAAGATATAAAATGTTTCCTTTATTTTCTGTTTGTTTTTTATGTACATGTTATTTGTGTGACAAGCATTGAAAACCTATTACAATACAGTACTATATAGCCGATTATGTTAGGTTGGGTACCTAGGCTAACTTTATTGGATTTATGAATGCTGTCTTGGGATGAAACTCATTTGTATGTAGAGGACTTAATGTATTTTGTTTCTAAATCTTGGGAACTGAAATAGTGTATCACTTTCAACTTTTCATTATCTGTGAAGTTCTGAGATAGGTGCTAAAATTTCAAACAATTCCCTAATTTTTATCATGTGATTTCCATTGAAATACGTAGGGCCAGTTACTACTTCAGATTTGAATGTCTTGATCAAATATGTGAAGATGAATAGCAAAAATCCTGGTGGTGGTGATCAAACACTATACTTTAAGGTTTGACTAGTAAACAAGAATTTCTTATTTGAAAACTGTCATCTCTCTCCCATAAAGGGAGAAATAGATGAGAAAAAATTTAACAATAATGGCATTTCTTTTGAAATATTGAAGAGCCTCTGGTAATTTTTCTTACATGTTTTTCTTTCTAGGAAAAGCCATTGACAAAATCTCTACAACGTGGAGAAGACCCCCAGTTTGATCAAGTATGTAATATGTATTACATATGGGTTTTTACTTATTTCAAAATGTATAAAGCTAAGGGCTGAGTACTCACTATGGTGTGTAGATGAACTTCTTCAAGGAGGATGCAGAGGTGTGAACCTAGGAACTGAGTCCTGCAGCTTTTATAATGACAGCTTATAGTAGCCATTCAGCAAATGCCTGTTGGTTTGAAGTGCTGAAATAATGAGTACGTCCTCAGTTGGTTGTTTGCGGAATCTTTGTGTATAAGAATTAAAGGAACTGAGAAAAGATGAAGCAACTACCATTCAAAAACTTTTTGAGATTCTTCTGAATAAATGGTACCATTGATGACCAGATGTCTGCACTAGAGCTTAGTTATGTTTGCATCCAGTATTCTGTTGAATGCCAACTATGTGCTTGACACGGCACTAGGCTCTGGTGAGATGAAATCTAGGACAAATTTTAGCCTTTCAAGAATTCACAATCCTATGAGAGAGAAACCACCTAAACAGTAATTATTAAAAAAAAAAAATGTGGTAACTTAGAGTCTCATAGAGAAAGTGATAAATGAATAAAACAATTTAAAACAATAAATACAAAGAAGGTCCTTTGAAAAATAGATCAGGACTGGTTAAAGGACTTGCGGCACTAAACGGTAGGTGGTAAACATAGGAAACAAGGATCTTACATATTCTGGTTGGGTCACTTCAGGAGGGCTTTATGTGTGTTTAGAACGGTGAATAGTGGTATCAGAGGAGGCTGGAGATGTGTTTGGTGTCTTCCTAATCTTCTGTGGTTAATGACAGAGGACAGCATGTTCTTTAAAAACCTTGCTTGGTGCCAGTGGGGGAGACAAAGTCCTGCTGGATGCTCAGTGGGCTGGTCTAATACAGTGGGGGCTTTATATTGTCTTACGGAGAACACACGCAGAGTACACTTTCTGTAGGCTTTGAAATTGCCTTTAATGTGGCATCTAGAGGAAAATTCTTTGGCAGTTAAGGTCCAGATGTGTTCGACCCAAAAATGTAAGGACTGAATACTGAGACAGAATCCCCCATTTTCTATTTTACAAGCTGTTCCTTGAGTGAGATCTCACAAGTCTGCACTCGTAGCCAGTCTTGGAAGGCTGGGGTGGCCCTGGCTTTGCACTCTGTTGCTGGCAGAACTGGCTGTTTTCTGGAACGCTGGTGGTGTGGAGTGTGGGCTTCATCTCTCTGGGTCATGGAGCTGTCCTCTCATCTCACACTATCCTTAGTTGCTGTCACCTGCTTCTCCTTGGGCGGTCAGGGACCTGGAGTGAGTGTTTAGGGTCATCACTTGGGGATTATAGTCATAGCAAGTGTGGCTCTTTCTGTTCTCTTTAAGAATGTGAATATTATCTGTCTTCCACAATTTTTCACTCCATTTTATCTTCTTTGTCTCTATCCTCTTAGATTATCACTCTGTGTTCCTCAAAAAAATTGTACTTTTTTCCCCCCTCCAGCTTGATGTACTTCTTTCTTTTTTCCTCCTGGAGAAGAGTACTTTTGCATTCTAACACTCCATATAGTAGTTATCCCCAGTAATTTGGCTTAAACACAATTTCTCATTTATTATACAGCACTCTATTTCTGCATTTCAGCATTGTGGGAAAGAGACAGACTTTGGAATTAGATGGACCTGGGTTTAAATCCCCACTTCGCTGCTTAATTAGCTAAAACACTTTTAACCCTGCTTCTCGAGATGTTGCAAGGCAGATTCTCTGCCCTGCCCCCATCCACTGAGGCAGACTCTACAGCTTAAGGAGACCCCCAGGTGACCGCCACACACATTGACGCTCGAGAACCACTGCTTGTAACACAGATAAATAGATAAAAATGTGTGCTCAGTCATGTCCAACTCTTCATGACCCCATGGACCCACCAGGATCCTCTGTCTGTGGGATTCTCCAGGCAAGAATACTAGAGTGGGTTGCCATTTTCTTCTCCACGGACCAAACCCACGTCTCCTGCATTTCCTGCCTTGTTAAGAGGATTCTTTACCACTAGCACCACCTAGGAAGCTTGTAACACATCTCTCTGTATTAAAGACACTTCTGGAGTGAACCTATAGTGAGATAGTCACTGAAAACTTTCAAATAAGGCACATAAGATTATCCTCTGATTGTAAAATCATCAGTTTATGTGTGAACTAGGAGAGAAACAACCTATAAAATCTGTCTGATTTGAAAGAGATAGCATGATTCCCAGGCCAGAGGGAAACTTGACTGGAGTTGGTTCCCCTGTGGGTTCAGTGGAAAAAAAAAAAAAAAAACAGTCAGCCAAATCACCTTTGAAAGTGCTGGTGTACTGTTTTACCAGCAAATGATAAGAATTGTGGTTTGATGGCAAGGCCGTGAATGTATCAAGCTCCCTTAGCATTTTGATATCAAAGGTCCAAATTCTGTAATTCCCCTTCCTCCAATTCCAGGCAGAAGGATGTTAATCTAAATTCACACAGAGGTCCATCTGTGGAAGAAGAACATGCTAGGGATGCCTCCTCGGTGCTGCAGGTTCCACTGAAGGAGCCTGGGGGCTTCCTTCCTTCCACCAAAGGAAATGGAGGGTTCCCAGTTCCTGCTGATGAAAAACTCCTATGTGAATGAGAATTAATAAAGACACAGAAGATTTCCAGCAGCATTCTGAAAACATATACTGCCACTAACTTATTTTAAATGTGTAAGTTAACTCAGCACTTGAAAGGAAAATAAATGAAAAACTGTCCTGGTAATAAAGTTCTTTATTTTAGCAAACATTTATTGAGTGTGTGTGTGTGTGTACATGTACACATATACACAGCAAACCGTGTGTGAGATAGAGATGTAAGATGTGATCCCTGCATTCAAGGTAGGAAGGAATCTGACTGAAGAAGACCTTGATGCCAGTTGGAAGGACCTCATCATCTACATGTCAGTAGCTGAAAGATCGAGGTAGAGACTTGATGTTAAAGCCCGTGGGAACAGTGTCCATGACTAGAGAGATCCTTCAAGTTTGGAGGCATTTTGGGAGTTGGGGCATTGATAATGATTTGAGGTAAAAAGGGCCATAACTAAAACGGAGGCAGAGAAGTAGAAAGAAAGGATGATTATAAGCAACGTTATATAAAAAGAATCAATATTGATTGAGAAAAGGAGAAACAAAAAGTTCCTGTAGTTTTCAACGATGATTTGGAGTCATTTCCATTCTATTTAACAAACATCGAATGCCCAAAGCGTGCCAGGGTCTGTGCAAGGTGCTGAGTTTACAAAGCAGTAAGGGAGTTTCTACCCTCCAGGAATTCTCAGTTCCAGGAGGAAGACAGATACCTGAACAAGTAGTGCTACAATGTAAATAGGATAAGAAGGTATGGTTCAAGTACAGTGGAACTCAGGTAAGGGAGCAGTTAAGGATTCTAGAGTATGAGACAGAGGATGACATGGTTGGATGGCATCACCAACTCAATGGACATGAGTTTGAGCAAACTCAGAGAGATGGTGAAGGACAGGAAAGCCGGGTGTGCTGCCGTTCACGGGGTTGCAAAGAATCAGACATGACTGAGCGACTGAACAACAACAAAAGATGCTAGAAAGAAGGGTGGGTGTGTTACAGTACTATGGCGAGAGCAGAAATCAGGTTTCAGGAATAAAGTGAGGCAGGAAGAGTAAGCATCAGCAGTATATGGTGGGCTGATGAAGCAGTCAGCCAGAAGAGGGACCAGTCTTTGCGTGGGTCCGAGAGGGGAGAGCGGAGTCAAATGAGGGCTGTGTGTGTCTACAGAACCCTCTTCTGCCACATGTAATACAAGAGCTTAAGGCTGTGCCTTTCTACCAAGCGTGTGTCCATTTTTTTTTTTTTTTTACAAATTGTATCCTGTGTACATGATTGCAATTTGATTTCGATATTCACTGCAGTACACTCAAAGTTTAGCTTCCGTCTGTCGCCATAAAGGTGACGCCCTGTACCCTTTCTCCTGTCCACCACCTCTTCCCTGTGCTGACCACTTCTCTGCTCTCAGTATCTCCATGCTCATTTTTGTTGGGTTTACTCATTTATTTGTGTGTGTGTTCCTTCTTCATTTACATTTGGGCTCAACACCCTTTTCAGGATGATTGAGGTTCCTGAGAATCAGACATGCCTTCTGATAATTGGTTTTTTCAACAGATTATTTCTCGTTCCAGAACAGTTACTATCTCAGGGTCCTTTCCCATTCACTTTAGAGTGAGCTGTGCCTGCAGTGAACTCAGGGAGTCTGGAATTGCTGCTTTTCTTGTTCGGAGCTGATGTAGGACACGTGTTGCTGAGAGGCATCTCCAGTAACCGTCTGGGAAGCGCTGTGTTCACGTCTGGCTAGGGGCCAGAGAAGTTGGCTTAGTTCAGGAATTCAAGCTAAACAAAAAGGTTCCAATGGACACCTTGACAGTTTGTGCTTGAGTATGAGATATGTGGGTCTTTGTTTTTCCCCGCTGTGGTTGTCCTGGGTGCCCATGGGGCATTGATTCCAGGGCCTCTGGCCTACTCGAATGCCAAAATCTGCAGATACTCAAGTTTCTTATGTAAAGTGGCATAGCGTTTGCATATAACCTACACACATCCTCCTGTATATGTTAAATCATCTCTAGATTACTTATGATACATATTACAATGTAAATGATACATAAATAGTTATAAATAGGATTCATATCACTGCCAGAGAGTGGCAAATTAAAGTTTTGCTTTTTGGAACTTCTGGAATTTTTTTCCAAATATTTTTGAACTGTGGTTGGTGGAATCTGTGGATCCAGAAGGCCGAGTCTATACCTAAAAGCAACATTTATCCGCTCTGATTAAATCTGTCATTAACTTCAGTCATTAACTTAGCCTATGATCTTATCAAAATCAAAACATTTTATGTCTGAGCTTCAGTTTCAATATTTGGAAGTGGAAAAGAGGAAAAACGAAATAGGCATGTTTGAAGGTCTGTTATGAGCCCCGCACTTTATAGTTTCTCCTTTAGTCTCCATAAAAGCCCCGTAGAGAAGGATTAGATCCCATTTAGAGCTTCAAAGAAATGGCAACATGGCCAGGCTCATACAGCCTATAAAGGGCAGAGCTGTAACTTGAACCCAAAACCGTGTGATCTTCCAGTACACTAATGAAATTATGAAAATTCAGCTCATGAAGATCAGTCTTCAGATAGGCTGCTTTGAGTAGTTGCAGCTGTTTACAGTTCATTGTGACCTGTTCTCTACTGGTGTCATCTCTATAAGTTCCAGATAAGTTGCTCAAACATTCTCATTAATTGCTCTTTGGATTTTCTTCTAGATGGTGTATGTTTATGTCCTTTTGTGGCATTTAGTTCCTTAACATTAAAAATGCCGTCTATGAACAGGAAACACATGGTAACATAAATCTCTTATAAATCTATGATAGAACTAAATAACTTCTTACCATCTTGGGTAACAATAATTTTCCTGCAAAAGAAGACAGGTGAAATTCTGGTGCTTCAACATTGCGTCTCATGCTGCAGTTCAGTGAAAATCTTATTTTAAATGTATAAGTGAAAAGTAAAATATAAAAGCAATTGAGAGTAAAAACAAATTGGCTGGCCTTGGATTCACAGTAGTGTTATTCAGTGTTTCTTAAATTATTCTCCAGTGGAAGTGGACCAGAAAGTGGACAAAGGTGTTAAAATTAAATAATGGAGATCTTTTCCTAATTTGCAAGAAAACATACTTAACAAATAGATTTTTACACTTCTAAGTTTTATAATAAATTATTCTTAAGCATTTGGTGTCTGTCATCACTCATTGAAATACTGTAATCTAGCAATAGTACAAAATGTGATCGAGTAAAAAAGAAACTGCATCTGAGTTGCTTTTATAGATCAATATTTTGTGGTATCACATAGAGAGAACCCTAGCCCCTAAGCGCTTGGCCGCCTGAACTAGTTTGAGAAATTAAACCATCAATGAAGTTACTTTAAAATTATTTATTAAATGCACCACTCATGAGTAGTCAGTCTTATAACTGTAAAATACAGAATGACTCCACTGAGTAATTATTCATACATTTATGTGTGAAGTTTCCTTCTTTGCATTCAGCAAGTATAATAAAATGCTTATGAAAAGTTAATGTCATAGCTACAGCATAATGGACAGTCTCTTTTAGCCTATTTATATATAAAATGCCAAAGTAAACATTAAGAAAACATTTGCAAAGTACATTTAGTATTCCCCTCTATCCCCCCACTCCCAAAAGAAAACACCAGTATGAAATAGTTCTGTGATTCTGTGCACTTCAGGTCCTTAAGCTGCCCAGTACCTAGCTCATCTGTGATGGAAGAATATGATCATTTAAACGCAACAAGAACATCTTTGTAAATGTTCCTTCCATTTCACAGCGACACAGAGCTAGAATTCATCTCACCATTGGCTCGGCTTCCCGTAAATGAAGGAGCTGAGTAACCAAGAAGCCAGCTAGACCTTACTCCCTTCCTGAGCTTTGAGGGCCAGGTCTTTGCAAATTCCACCCTTCCTTCCTGACAGCCTGAACTCAAAAGGGCAGTAACAGAGAGATGGAAAAAACACACACAGCCACCCCATGCTGACCTTTCATCTCTTCTAAGACGGTCTCAGTGTACTTGCCATGGAAAGTATGCTCAACAGATATAATACCAAGAATGGCTTTAGGAAGGCTTTTTAAGGCATAGAAAAAATGATTACAGCCGAGGTTTGAAGAACATTATTGACATTCTCTAAGGGAAATGTGAATGTGAAAGTGTTAGTCGCTCAGTCGTGTCCAACTCTTTGCGAACGCATGGACTGTAGCCCACTGGCTCCTCTGTCCATGGGATTCTCCAGGCAAGAATGCTGGAGTGGGCTGCCATTCCCTTCTCCAGGGGATATTCCCAATCCAGAGATCGAACCCTGGTCTCCTGCATTGTAGGCAGATTCTTTACCACTGAGCCACTAGAGAAGCCGATTCATTTATCAATTCACAATATTTTAGATGATGGTGAATTGAGGAAAATATCCTTCTGATGCTCAGGTAACTTTAGAGAAAACAAGTAAATTACCCCCTTGACACACTGTAGTTGGCTTTCTTCCAAAATTTTTCTGCTGTTTTATCCACAGGAAGAGCAGGAAAATTTGTTATGACTGTGGATGTTACAGTATTGGAGGGTGAGGGTAGAGGGTAGCTCTTTAAAAAAAAAACAAAAAAAAATAGTATTTTAAAATTACAAAAACCTATAAGGGTGACTAGGTTCACCGGGCAGGCTGAAAGCAATAGCCTGTTTATTTTTTATTATATTATTATATTAACCCATAACGAAAGATAATGTACAATGTTGAATTACATATAACCATAACTAGAGCATGAAATAAGCTGTCAAGAAATAGGGCCTGAAGAACACAGCATCATCGCCTTGTTCAGTCTTAGGGCTTGCTTTAAAGGTGACAGTGGAAAGTCTTGGTGACATGAAGCATTGAGCTTTCATTGCTCCAGCTGCCTGCTTTATAAAAGAGGTTGAGTCTCGCCTACTTAACTACAGAAATATTTTAGGTTAACTAAGGTTTTCCATTTCTGCTGCCACCTCCCCAGCTCAGGCCCTGAGCACTGTGTGCCTGGGGCTGTTGCAGGATTATCCTTATTCTATTCAAGCATGTGTGTGTATGTGTCTTCTCTTAACCTCCTTTGGTCCAGCCTACATGCCACTGCTAGATTAAACCTCCCCAAACACCGTTTTTATGAGCTGAGTATTCTACTCAGCAACTTTTCGGAGCTTCTCACTTTCTAGAGAAGAAAACGGAAATTTTTTAGACTGGCATTAAGTACCTTTTTTGGACTTCCCTGGTAGCTCAGATGGTAAAGTGTCTGCCTACAATGTGGGAGACCCGGGTTCAATCCCTGGGTTGGGAATATCTCCTGGAGAAGGAAATGGCAACCCATTCCAGTATTCTTGCCTGGAAAATCCCATGGACAGAGGAGCCTGGTAGGCTACAGTCCATGGAGTTGCAAAGAGTTGGACACGACTGAGTGACTTCACTTTTACTTTCAAATACCTTTTATGATTTAGTTCCAACTTAAAATCATCAACTTTGTTTCCCTCCACTCTGGTGTGCCAGGATCCCTATACCAGTCAGATATTTCTTCTTTCAGTTCCTTTAAAACCTTCATTAATTGTATAATCATTATCAACAAACAACTATTTTGCACCTTCACACCATAAGATTTCCTGCTTAGGCTCCTTGCTTAGTTTCTTTTTTGACTATCATTTTAAATTTCTACCCCTTTTTTTAAAAGGTCCAGGTAAAATCCTACCTTCATTTCTCTTAAACTCCCATCCAATCCTCTTTCTCCAGTGATCTCTCTCCTGAGAACTCCTGATTTTAATATGCCTCTTAATATGTTAGTATATTTCCTCCTGGTCTTATGTTCTATGCCTGTATACTTATACAGTGAAAGAAAAGTGAAAGTGTTAGTTGCTCAGTCATGTCAGACTCTGTGACCCCATATACTGTAGCCTACCAGGCTCCTCTGTCCATTGAATTTCTCAGCAAGAATACTGGAGTGGGTCATCACTCACTTTTCTGGGGGATCTTCCCACCCAGGGATCAAGCCCAGGTCTCCTGAATTGGCAGGTGGATTCTTTACTGTTTGAGCCACCAGGGAAGCCCTATACTTATATAGGTTCTTTCACTCTTTTTTCACTTAACATATCACAACATGAAGTATTTTCGAAGCAAAATTGTTAATGGTTTCATAGAGGGTCTACATCAAATTCTACATTGGATTAAGGTATTTACATATAGCTGGACATTTGTTTCCATTTTTTTAAGTAAGGCTGTCATAAACATTAGTCATCTCTAATTATGTTCTTGAGAGAAATGCCTAAGACTAGACTTATTAAGGATGATTTTATTAGGTTCTTGATAAGTATTTCCAAATTACCTTCCAGATGTTATGCCAGTTTTTTTCTTCTATCTGTAGTGTATGAACATGTCCGTCTTATCCCTGTCTCATCAGCACTAGGTTTTATGATTTGCCTCTACTGTTTGTTAAGTAATTAAGACCTAACTCATTGTAGTTTGACATATTCCAGTTATAAGGCCTTCATCAGAGAGATGTTTTGCAAGTATTTTCTCCCAGTTTATGGCCAGTCCTTTCATCACTTAACAATATCCATCTAAAAGCATAAACTTTTCATTTTGGTGATTTTCAGTAGATCGAATTCTCATGGACTGTGCTTTTGGTTTGATCCCTAAGAAATCCTTGCCTACCCTAAAGTGGCAAGGATTTTCTCTTATGTTTTCTTCAGAAGTTTTAGGGTTTTAGATGTTACACTCAGGTCTATGATCCATTTTGAGATCATTTTTGCATATGAGATATGGATTGAGTCTCATTTTGGGGATGATGTTTAGTAAAAGATCAGGAATCTTTCCAAAATAAGGAAAGTAGAATAACTCATCTATCAAAAGCATCTTTGTTTTTTGAAGAAGAGGGTAGATGTTTGCCTTTAATGTAATACAGGGTACATTATCGCTACTCACTTATTGAGTCTAATTTGAGGCATACTTCACATTGTATATAATTGATTATTGGCAGAAAACCATATATTGTATTACTACTTAGGTTATTTGGGGGGTAGACTTGTTTATTTCACCTAAGCCATTAATATAATTATATTAATTTATGTATTTACTTGTATAACAAGCATTTTTGAGGATCTAAGAAGTACAAGGCATTGTACGTCTTAGATGGAATGGGGAAATAATTTCTTTGTGATCCATGCAATTAACATCTGATTTCTAGAATGAAATGGAGTCAAAGTAATTAACTTTCTTAAGCCACAAAGTTATTACTGTATGAAGAGCATCTGTCAACAGTAAGAAACTTGGGTTCTTGGGAATGTATGTACTAATAAGATTATTAAGGAGAGGAGTGTGATAAATAAGAACATTTTGTAGTGCTTATGGTTTGGAGATATTTGTGAAATAAAAAGTTTCTCAGTAATTGGCAGTGCCACCCAAGCTTTTAATCACCTGCTTTTCTCTGTAGGTCATCAGTTCAATGAGCTCCCTTTCTGAATACTGCCTGCCTTCCATTCTACGTACATTATTTGACTGGTATAAAAGGCAAAATGGCATTGAGGATGAATCACATGAATACAGACCAAGAACCAGCAATAAATCCAAAAGGTACATTTCTTTTATATAAGGATTATGACAATTATTCTCTCTCTCTCTCTCTTTTTTCCTAAGAAACAAATCTGAGTGGGAGTTGGAAAGGCCACTAGACCTTCTGACCTCTTTACACTTGAGCCTAGGCTGCAGGCGCCCCTTTTTTAGCAGGTAGCACCTTTGGAATGTTAGTTGCTGCCAGCCCCCACAGGTTGAAATGGTTCCATGACTTTATTTTGCCAGTGGTGGGGGCAAGGTGTCAACGACCCCAGGTAACTGTCTTGCCTACTTCTCTCCTGAGCTCTCTCTCCCCTGGTGTACAGTTAAAGGCAGAAAGCCTGCAGCAGGTCCTGCAGGACGTTGCCTAGATATTCAGATTCGCTTCATAACCTTGGGTGCCCAGGGTACTGCAGTGGGAAGGTCAGTGGATTGGACATTAGGGATAGTCCCAGAACTGCCACCCATTAGCCATGAGACTCTGGGCAACTCCCCACCTGTCTGAACCTCAGCCTCTTCATGGGCAAAAGTGGGAAGTCAGATCACCCCATCTCTAGCTTCCCTTCCAGCTAAGATTTGCCTGTTTTTTCTGTGGTTCCCTCTCTTGTGGATTTGAAAAGTAGAACTTGCTGCTACTCGAGCTGTTCAGCCATAAAACTTAAGACGCTTGGTTGATCTGTCCAATGAATGTATGCCCCCCAGAGTTCTAGGTAGATATGTATAATTTTGTGTGTTTGAAATCAACCTATTAAAGGAAGGTAGGAAATAAGAAAGTTTAATATATTTACCTTTCTTTAAAAAAATGAGAGATTATTTTAAAAGCACAGATTTCTCCACATGGATTATATCTTTTTTAATGCTTTTAAAGACAATATAATGGAAATTAATCACTCAGAAAATCAGATATTAACTACTACTTGTGAGTGATTTATCCCTCTCATATTTCTTGACACTCCAGTACTTAAAAATATGTAAACTTCTCTTGAAATTGAAGACCTGTTATTTTACCAAATTACCTGTCATCTGAATTTGTAATTTCATTTTGCAATATGCTTGAGTTTTATGCAAGATTTATTTACTTATTTTTTTTGGAGGAGAGATTCATAACTTTTGTATATTGAATAATTACTCCAGTTGAAGAAGGATTTTTTTAAAATAGAGATAATTCATATACTATAAAATGCGTCCTTTTAAAGTGTGTGATTCAGTGCTTTTAGTTTATTCACAAGGTTGTATAGCCATCACCACTGTCTCATTCAAGAATATTTTTTACTCTAAAAAGAAACCCATACCAATTAGTAGTTTCTCATAAATACTTTTTAATGTATCAAATTTAAAGGTAGAATTTCAGTTCTGTGTCTGAAAATGATTCAGTCTGTATGATTAATAAGTTCATCAACTTATTAATTTAATATTTTACCCATATAGCATGGCAGCTTATTAATAAATACTAAAACTTTCTGAGGGTGTAAAGTGGGACCATTTGAATGGGCTTAATTCAGTTAGTTTTAGTTTTTTTTTCAGAATTGAGTTACTAAAACTAGATTTTTCATAAACTGATTTCTGTATGGATTGAAAATAATTGGTTTTTAGATTGTGTTACTGATTATTTCCAGGAGATCAGAGTAATTGCCAAGATCAAATACAGAATTGGTACAGTGAAATTCAATTCAGTTGCATTTTAGTTAGCATCTGGAAGCTTAAAATAAGAGAGAGAATACGTGTTTTGGAGAAAACCGAAAGAATGAGGGTCTCTAGAACATGAGGTAGCTAACAATGGGGTTTTTCTTACTAGAAACAGGAAAAGAACTTTAGGAAGAAGCATAAGCAACTGAAAACAGTCAAATGTGACAGAGGTGTATTTGGGTTATGATCTCTAAGATTGTGTATGATTTCTAAGGTTAGTATAATACCAACATTTTGACTGCCAAATAAATTTGTCAGATGCCTCTGGCTCCTGGCAGAGAGACCTCAAACCAGCAACAACATGAATTCATTATTGGAAACGTATATGTCTTCCTTTTATTTGAAAGCATAAATTGACTGAGCAAATAAAATCGGAGCAGGAATTTAATTTTTTTTTCTACCCCCAATTTTTTTTTTTTTTGCTACTTTCTCAAGGTCCTCCGGCCCCTTTTGAAGACCCCGGTAGCCCTCCGCTCTCCACATCTGCTGGCCATCTCTGAGAGTTTGCCTTCCCTTTGGTCTACAGACTTCTTGTTTCTCTTCTCCATGATGTAATCTCTAGGTCAGACTTGCAGATGCCCTCTGTTTAACGCAGCTCCATATGTTTTCCTCTCCTCCCTTCATCTGGCAACAGCACTTTCTAATTCTGGTGGGTCTTGAAGGGCTCCAGGTAGATGATTTGGTCCATCGCTCTCCCTCCTGGCAGGACTGTTTGTTAATGATCCTGAAGAATGAGCTCCTACCCGGTTCATACATTTCCCCTTGTAAGTTAAAGCTGCAGCTTCCTTTGTTGACCTGCTCTGTCATCTACCAGGCTTAACTGGATGCTTTCAAGGCTGCAGAACGCCTCCAAAGTTCTTTTTTTTATCTTTTATATGCTTTCTTCTCATTCTCTCTGGACTGAAGAGAAAAACGTTCCGTATTTTAAAGTCTTTATTTTGAAAATATCTGCCTGACAAATCCAAATTCCATCATCCTTTCTCATGAGTTTTGTTTAATATACAAGTACTGAGCAGTTGTGTGTTTGGGAGACTCTACTAAATACTTACACATTTTAATACTCAAGCAAACCTTACTATAATGACTGTTATTATTTCCATTTTGTAAATGGAAAAATTACTGGTAAGTGGAAGAGCCATAATTTTCACCCAGGACGGTTCCACACCAAAACCAACACTCTTAGCTACTGTTCTTTGCTAAGGAGCTTGGCAGTCACTTCATTTGTTCAGTTCCAAATTAGCCCTCAGTCAGTTCATTAGAGAAGCAGGAAATGAAGGGAGGGAGGTAAAAACTCACACTTCTGTTTTCCTGATGGTGCTTATTCTGCTCCCTAATTTTTGATGAGTTCAGATGACTCTCCTTTACCCCTTCTACCTCTTCTTCCATCTGCTCTTTAATCTTTCTCTCTTCCACCACCCCTTGACATCTTCTTTCTTCCTCTCATTAATCTCAAGTGGCAAAAGGTCAAGAGGAAGGGCCAGGAAGGCGGGGGGAACAGAATTTAATACTGATCCTTCTCCACCCACTGCAGTCCTGCTCCCACTGGTAATCATACTATTTCTTTCCATTGTTTTGATCTTTTCACAAGATCCTTTAAGTGTCTGCCTCTAGCATGGGAGCCCTGGGTCATGTTTGTTTCCATCTTCAAGATGATAGGATTCCTAGATTGAAAGGTACCTTAGGAGAGTCCACAAGATGAAATTGTAGGTTCCCAAATAGTGACTCAAGTTGACTTGGTTGAACATTTAAAATATGATATCAGATACTCTGATCCACAGTGTGTCCACCACACCACACTGATTGTAGGAATAACTTCAGTGTGTATTTATCACTGCAATCTTGTCATAACAAAATTGGTTTGCAGCCCATTGGGGATGAATCCTAGATTTTTGATGAATTATCACTTGGAGAATGTTTTTAGTGCCTATTTAATGTGAATATTTTGAATTTTTACAGTGATGAACAGCAGCGAGATTATTTAATGGAAAGACGGGACCTCGCCATTGATTTTATTTTTTCTTTAGTATTAATAGAAGTTTTGAAACAGGTAGGTCATCAATTTAATGTTACCTTTAGATAAGATTTTTTGGATTCTCTTCCATTATAGGTTAATAGATACTGAGTTCCCTATGCTATACAGTAGGTCCTTGTTTACCTATTTTATATATAGTAGTGTGTATATAGGAGAAGGAGATGGCAACCCACTCCGGTATTCTTGCCTGGAGAATCCCATGGACAGAGGAGCCTGGTGGGCTGCTGTCCATAGGGTCACACAGAGTCAGGCATGACTGAAGCGACTTAGCATTAGATAAGATTTATTTATCTAACAGCAACTTATATTTTTAAGGTCTAAGTTTATTAAATTGTTCATGAATTTCAAATACTATGTCATATGAATTATATTACTTGATGGCTAAAAGCTGTGTATAGTCCATTGGAAGTACTCTTATTGATTTGATCTTTAATATTCCCTTCCAAGCTAAGAACTATCTTTTCTCTTTTCCAGATTCCACTTCATCCTGTAATAGACAGTTTAATACATGATGTTATTAACTTGGCTTTCAAGCACTTTAAGTACAAAGAAGGGTAAAGTAATTTCTTTCCTTCAAATTTTGAAGAAGTCGGGTGCTTAAAACAAAATCGAGTTTGCTCTTTTCAGATGACCAGGGGCATTCCTCACTTGTCTAATTGTATCTTGTTTAGGTACCTTGGTCCTAACACTGGCAATATGCACATTGTGGCAGACCTGTATGCAGAAGTCATTGGCGTACTGGCACAAGCTAAGTAAGTGAACCTCAGAATCCTTCACCATAAGAACATGAGCGTCTGTGCCATCCGGCCCTACTCCCAGAAAGGGGGAGGGTGTGAGCTTACAAGAAACTTAGGGTTTATTTTTGCTGTGTGTGTCCTGTCGCTGAACCTCACTAGAAGCTCCCTGAGGCAAGGACCATGTCTTCTTCCAATTTGTTTTCTCCGTTACTTTTTTCACTTGACAATTGGGCCTGATACTACCAAGAGTCCGTGAGTTTCAGACCGCAGCATCTGAGAAGGAAATGGCCTAACCAAAGTACTTTTCTTCCTGCTCAATTTTTCAAAGAAGTTTATCAGTTTTAAAACTCTTGTTTTCTAAATATTCCATGAGTGGGTGGTTACAGTATAGCATCCGTGAGTGGGAAAATTCCATTCTAGGATGTCCCTTTACTATAGACCTTACTTAATTCAGCCGAGCTAAAAATGTCCCAGACTCTGTCATGGAAACAAGTTGGAAAATTCTCATTGCTAAATTTATCTGGCCCCATAACACTATTTAGCAGGCTAGAACAAAATGGTATTAGACTATTAGCAATAAGATACTTCTTCCAAAAGTGATGTCACACCCTGTTCACCCTATTTTCATCTTATTCAACCCGGAGGCAAATCGGGCAAGATCCTGAATGCCTAGGTTAGGCCAAGTGAGCCAGAAACTTAATGTGAATCCAAGCCAAGAGACCAGCTTGGAACAACAGTGATGCCCTGATCTTTGTGAAATGCAACCTGCAGAAAGATTTTTATCTTCAAGAGATGGGAATTTCCTAACTTAGCAGCATGGAAACGCTCAATTTATCAAAAAACAAAAGTTTTTTTAAAAGCACTTACTCAGCAACTTTAGCTAGCCAAACGGTAGAAATAACGCAGGAAACAGACCCCAAAAACTCCTTGACATGACTTATTTAATCTAACCCTGTTTGTCTGTTCATCTTGACTACCTATTCTTTTCGAACACATACAACATCAGCATTAGATGAAAGAAAGGCAGGTACACTGATGCAATGAGAAATTCCAGTCTCAGAAACTGACAGCTATAGAGAGGGAAGAAACTGACCCAAGCACACATAAGAACTAAACAACAGAGTTACCTGGAGCATTTTGCATGAGAATATATATTGTACTTTTATTATATAGCCCATTGTAATAATTGTGGCTCATGAGTCATTAAAAAAATGTATAATGCATTTTGGAGAGATTTCTATTATAATTAAATAGTGAAAGTACTGGCTTTTTGAAGGGATAAGTTACAATTATCTGGCAAATTAACTCATGTCTCTACCTCATACCTAGAAAAGATCAGAAAAATGAGTTGTTAATATATATTTTGGCTGCTTTGTCAAATCCTGAAAATCTCGTCATATTCCTTTGTAATTATCCCAGCATAACTCTTATACAATCATTTGGAAGGTTTAATATGCCAAAAATGACTTCTTGTGTTTTTCTTAGTTTTTGTAAACTGTACCTAACAATATCAGTTACTATAGAAGGACTTTCCTTAGCTACATCGATTTTCAATTGAGAATGAATTGAGAGATGTCAAAATTAAAACAACATTTTAAGGTTGTAGGAATTTCCACATTAGGTCAGATTTATGATCCACTGAGGCACTGTTTCTTGCCAATAGTGACTTTTTCAATTTTCATGATGTCAATATTTGTCTCAATTCTGCAATAGTAGGCTATAACAAATGCCTCAATTTGGATAATTGTCCAGTACTTTCTAGTCACAAGAAAATGCTTTCACCAATAGGTTCTTGCAGTAATTGCAGTAATATATAGTAATCACAGTGATAAATTCTCAACCGGGCAGTACAGAGTTAACCTTTATTGATTGATGGTACAGTCTTAAATGGGTGTCATACTACAAATTATCATGTTACAGTCTTCTCATTAGTATACCAAAACCATTTCTTTATTGTCGCCTTAGAAAATTACTGCTTCCTTTGTTCTTGGTGGGGGAAAAAAAAGGATGTATGCTTATCTGATACAGGATGGTTATCTTTTAAAGAAAATAAATGAGTAATGTAACAATTCTAATTTTAGATTTTATATCTAGATCCCAATGGTAATGTATACAAAATATTTTCTTCATTCTGACTTTAGTTATTAACACTTAGCTTGGTCTTTAAGTTTTAGCAGAAACACTATTTTTACTCTTACTAGTGATAATGTGCTCAATTCCTATCATTAATGGAAGAAATTATTTTGCTATTAAGTGATATTCACCCAGGGTCTTAGCATTTTCAAAGTTAAAGTTGAGATTAGATTTTTTTAAGGTAAGTTTTGGGGGTTAAAGTCTGGTATATTCATTTAAATAGTGATGTTTGTTTTTAAGATTCATAATTTCAAAATTCTTCTCTCTTTATGTGATATAATTTTAATGTATATATTTTATATTCTCACTTTAATAATATAAATTGTACATTCTATACATTTTAAAGCAGAAGACTGAATAGTTTTTTAGTTACTGTATTTACTAAAGAATATTGAACACTAAAGGCATGGTTATTGAAAACAAGTTTATTTTTCCCTAGAATTATTTTAAGGGAAAATAACTTTTAAGTATGAGTAAGTTTTTGGATTATTTTTGTTTAAAAATAACATGTTTATGTCATTTAGAACTTTTTAAAGTAAAACATAGCCATATTTATTTTTAAATGAAAAATAGACATTTAGCCACTAACTTGTGAGAATGTTGAAACAGTAACATATACGAATAACCTGCCTTTCCCTCCTCTCCTTGTTTTAGTCATGGATTAGAAAAGGAGAGCATGCTTTCTAAGTATCATATGATCTTTAAAACCGTATAGCTCTAACCTATAAAGTTACCTTTTCCTTTTAAAGTCTCCCATTTCAAAATTAAAACCATAGATTTTTTTTTTTTTTAGTGTTTGAAAATAGCTTGAATTAAAAAGAATATAATTCTTAAAAAGTCTAGTTTGAAACTGTGAAATTTTATAATCTTGATTGGAAATGTCACTTCTGTCTCTTTGCCATGATGTTTCTGCTTCCTGTCCTTCATCTGTCCCTGGTTAAAGACCTCTGCTCACCCTTCACCCCAACATAAATCCCCTCTGATGTATTCTTTGATTATCCAGCTGAAAAGAGCCCCTTCATTCTCCAGTGCCTGCCCCCAGCCTCTTTAGGTGTATTATTCACATAAAGGGCAGTGTGAAATATGATCTGTGTGAAGAATGATCTGGGTTGGGGCATTTCACCTTCCTGAAGGACCAGAGAGATCCAGGAAAAGTCCCAGGCAGTTGCTAACATATCTCAAATAATAGTAATGGTTATTATTATTTTTGAAATTATTATTATTCACATGGCTCATGGTCAGTGCTACATTGTTTTATCTTCTCAATTAAACTGCACACTGTTCTAAATAGGGTGGGGCTACATTTTACAGCTCATGACTGTCAAAGGCAGCAGCAGAATAGTGGACATTTCTGGATTTCACATCAGAAGATCTGTGTTTGTGTCTCATCTTTGTCACATTGATCTTCTGATCTGTTTCTTCATAAAATGAAAATGCATTCACTGCTTGTTTGCTGCTCCATTGCCTTCTTAAAATCTTTTTTACTCTACACAGCAGACATAAAGAAAAATCCATAAATTGTTTAGAAAATACAATTTTAAAAAACTGTTACCAAATGTAACGCCCTGCACTCAAGCCAGGAACTAGAAAATGGCCAGTTCTCATGAAGCCCCTTCCACCCAACTTGCCAAACATATACCCCCTGCACTGCCTGTTGGTGAAACTAGGTCCGTACATTTACTTTATACTTCCTAAAATTTCTACTCTGAGGTGTTGAGAGTTGTTGTTCCAAACTTCTGGCATTCTGTTAATTGGCCTTCAACTTTTATGAACATAATCACCCTTTCTGATCATGTCTTGTTCCTAAGTGATGCCATGTGGAAACTCAGGGTGATAGACTCAGGAAACAGAATGCAGTGAATCTTAGAAAACTTCCCTTGTTTTTCCTTTTCTTAAACTAATAGTCAAACCAGCCATCTCAGATATAGCTTGGATAACTTGTTTGTTTATGTTCCTTTACCCTTCGACACTTCAACAATCTGCTACTTTTCCACTCTCTTAGGATCTATTCTTTTTTTAAACTTTTTATGATACTGTTGTTGTTGTGATTAATGTTATTAATATTAGTTTACTTTCACACTATATAAATACCCTAAGTTCTTTGGGGATCGTCTCTTTTTAGTTGTAAAATCCCATACATGTGTTAGAGAGCTTAGTCATCTTTTAGAAATGATTTGAATTTTCCCATTACTAGATTTTTCCTTCAACCTAAAAATATTTTTCTCAATGATCATTAACCTAAAACTGTAAAAGAAACAACAGAAAACTTTGTAAATGTATGTAGAAATATGACTTGGCATTGTTTGCTGTCGTCAGAAAGACCTGGCCTCCTATAATATATTATTATTCATCTGTTCACAATTGGGTACTTCAGGCCCTTGGGGTCTGTAAGTACCCAGGAAATTGCTAAGCCAGAGGAAATGAAGCTTCTCATCATGCTCAATTTAAGAGCTAGAGCATTTTGAAGGGCTCTAAATAACCTTGCATCTTCTCCCTAGCTTGAAGGAGACGTTGAGCGTCTGGTAGAATAAGAGAAGAAACAAGATTGGACTCTTACCAAATCCCCAGTATCAAGACTTGTGCAAAATGCCTGTCATTGTCCTTCAGCTGATGGGAAAATGTCCCCATCAGTTGCGCTGTCTCTCCTGGATGTCGGAGGCCTGCATTTCCCTCACATTCCTACTCATCATTTGACAAATCACTCCTGTCCTCTTCTTAGATTCCCTGCTGTAAAGAAGAAATTTATGGCAGAGCTCAAAGAATTACGGCACAAAGAGCAGAGCCCATATATCGTTCAAAGCATCATCAGCTTGATAATGGGGATGAAGTTCTTTCGAATTAAGATGTATCCAGTGGAGGACTTCGAGGCCTCACTTCAGTTTATGCAGGTACCATCTTGGGTGGGAACTTGTGCATCTTCCCTCCTCAGAGTGACTGACCTGCAGTGTGAGAACCCATTCACTAAAGTCCTACTGTTTTTTCTTGATAATTTATGTGCTTATTCACTTAGTAGTGTCCAACTCCCTGTGGCCCTTTGGGCTACAGCCCACCAGGCTCCTCTATCCATGGGATTTTTCAGGCAAGAATACTGGAGTGGGTTGCCATTTCCTCCTCCAGGGGATATTCCCCAACCAGGGTTTGAACCCATGTCTCTTGTGTTTCTTGCATTCCCAGAGTGGGTTTCATAACCTAGTAATAGAATTTCAGGCATATAATTTCATTTTTAAACTCATATCATCTTTAGAGTAGGTGTACAGTGGAATTTTATTTGTAGATCTTTTTTTCTTTTTTTCACTCATTGGTTGCATGCTGCTGCTGCTGCTGTTGCTGCTAAGTCGCTTCAGTCGTGTCCGACTCTGTGCGACCCCATAGATGGCAGCCCACCAGGCTCCGCCATCCCTGGGATTCTCCAGGCAAGAATACTGGAGTGGGTTGCCATTTCCTTCTCCAGTGCATGAAAGGTTGCATATTCTGTTAATAAAATATGGCTTTATTTTTTTTACTTTTTAAGATCGATAGCATTAAGTTGGTGATGTTAACATTTCTAGGCATCAGAACTTTAAGTAATGAAATCTTTTTTATACTTACTGTAAAAATCAACTAAACCACATAGGTTTAGGTGTCTGTGACACAGTGTTCACCATTTTGTACTAAAGAATTATTGCTAATAAGGATTTCCCAGAGTACACAGCTGTATTAGATTTTATAAAACTTTAGTAACTGAAGGAATTTTTTTTTCTAATGGTGCTGTGAATTAGATTTAGTGGGAATCTTAATAAAGAGTTTCAATACCAGGGTTATGAATGGAGGTTGTTCCACTTCATACCTGCTAGGATGGCTATAAGCAGAAAGACAGTTACCTGTTGGTGAGGTTGTAGAGAAATGGTAACCCTCATACACTGCTGCTGGGAATGTAAAATAGACAAGCAGCTTTTGAAAACAGTTTGGCAGTTCCTCAAATATTTAAATCTAGAATCATCAATCATCAATCCAGTAATTCCAATTCTAGGTATATATCCAAGAGAAATGAAAATGTATGTCCACACAAAATCTTGAATGTAAGTATTCATAGAAGCATTATTCCTAATAGCCAATGTCCAGGAGAGGCAAACCCACAGAGACGGGAAGTAGGTTAGTTGTGTTGGGCTGGAGGAGGCGGCTGTGCTTAGGGAGGGCCAGGCTTCCTGCTCACGGGTGCAAAGTTTCTTTCTGATGATGAAAAGGTTCTACATTTGACTGTGGTGAAAGATGTACAATTGTGAATATACTAAAAGGTATCAAGTTGTACACTTTATAAGAGTGAATTGCATGCTATGTGAACTGTGTTCAATAAAGCTGTTGAAAAAAAGAAGAATATAGACCCATATCAAACTTGTGGAATTCAAGCTTCAGTGCTTATCAGTTCTGTGACCTTGGTCAAGTCACAACCTAACTCCTCCCGGCTTCACTTACCTTGTCTGCAGAGTGATAACAGTGACACTCACTTTGGAAGGTGGTTCTGGGCATTCTTGGACTCAGTAGATACTATTTTTCTCTCTCTCATGCTCATGATTCATGTATATGTGTATGTGCGTGACAATTTGAGATGATATTTATATATGTATGCAAAATAATGTAGGAAAAGGACCATAATTCTGGGAACCATAATGCCCCATTCTGTATAGGGAAAACAGTCTCAAAGACTTTGCATGCCGGCAGTGCCTGTCTTAGGCTGAGGTCTTAGTATGATATTCATATACTGGGAACTTGAGTAACTGTTGCTGCTGATAGTCTCAATGTGGACTGAAAAAAAGTGGTTGATACACATATTAACATGTCATCAGAAGTACCTGTAGCCTTGGACTCTTCCATGAAAGCTACATCTGGAAAAGACCACAATAAGTTACAACCCAAAAGGTCAGGAAGGGGAAGGGGGCTAGCAGAATTCTAAACAGGCCAACTCTTCTAATAAATTGTTCCGCAGGCAACCAAAAGCACCCTTTGGGGTCAGGAGTCCACAGACAAAGACATCCTTGCTGGAGGAATGCTTCCAAAGGTTTCCTTGTCCCAGGTGGGGAAGGGAAGCATTCCACACTTGTTCAGGAAACTATCTGAACAATAAACACCTAAAATGTCGGCTAACAAGTAAACATCTTTGTGCCCAGGATTGTCAGGGCCTAAAACAAGTTGAATGTCTTCTGCCTCTCTCCCCATGTTTACCTTCTCTGGGGATCTGTATTTGTGGGTTGAGGACCCAGCACCCCACACACACACACACACATAGTAGCTAGTCAATAGAAATTTGTTGTAAATAAATGAATGAACCAACCAGTAAGTCAGTGGATGAACACATGCTTACTGGTTATAGATGCTTTGTCCTTTCAGCATCATGATTTTGGGACAGAAATTAGGGGGAGAGTGAGAAAACCAGCCCTGTAAAATGTCATTGGAGGCTATTGTGAACTTAAATATAAATGCTGGACTCCAGTGATTTTTTTTTAATAGATGACGGTGTATGTGATGTTATTGAGTGTTACTAAATTAAGATCTGTTGACTTAAATTTGTTTACCTACAATTGTCTGTGCACATTTCAATCTTTCTCCCTCCCTTGACTCTTTTTCTGCTTCCCAGGAATGTGCACATTACTTTCTTGAGGTCAAAGACAAAGATATCAAGCATGCCTTGGCTGGGCTCTTTGTTGAAATTCTGGTCCCAGTGGCTGCTGTGAGTTACATTTTCATTTTAAAGAATCTCTTCAAATTGGATTAGAGAATCAACAATTTCATTGAGTATAATATGAACACGCATCTCTGTTTCAGGCTGTTAAAAATGAAGTTAATGTTCCCTGCCTCAGAAACTTCGTTGAAAGCCTATATGATACCACGCTGGAACTTTCTTCTCGAAAGAAGCATTCCTTGGTTAGTAACTATGAGCAAAACTGCAGTGACCCAAATTCCTAGGCTGAAGTCTGTTTGAGAATCATATAAGAGTTCCGCAGATGGGAGAATTACCTACAGCTCCCTCAAAAAGCGCTAAGTCATGTCCAACTCTTGTGATTCAGTGAACTGTAGCCTGCCAGGCTCCTCTGTCCATGGGGTTCTCAAAAAGAGGTAGCATTTCAGAATTTGGAGCTGGTACCTAATATTAAACATTGATTGAATCATGGTAACCAGAGGAAATTAGACCATGTTACCTCAAGGACCCTACTAGTCCTAAAGATTCTGCTGTTTGTGTTCAAGGATTGGTTTAACTTAATTTTAACTTGTACTTTTTCCAGTCTGAAGGCTAAAGATGCTAACAAAAGTTTCTCTTCTCAAGCCCCAGGAACTTTCACTGGCTAATTCCTATCCTGATTTTCAGAATCAAAATGGAACCAGACAGGAAAGGGAGTTAGAACACAGAAAGTTGCCCATGGGAAAGATTCTCTGAAGGTTGAGAGAACAGTCTTGGGGAATGCTTTTGTGCTGAAAAACAGCATAGAAGTTTTTTAAATTACAACACCCTTTTTCCTCCATTGTCCATCTCCATTGTCCTCAGAAATACTTGCAAAATGCCCACCTCTGCACAACACCCCTTGGGCCTGGGAGTGTTACAAAGTCTGGGGTGGTGAATAAAGCTCTAGTTTACGAATTGGAAGGTGGTAGACCGGCTGTACCTGTGATGGTATAGAGGAAGCTAGTTGCTTAGGTTGCTGATTTCTAGTATTGTTTATGCTAATCTTTAAAGTATGAACATTACCACCATTATCTGAGCAAATACTCAGAGTTGCTTTGCTGGAAGTGGTGACAGATTTGTTCATTTGTCTACATTCTGTGGTCTCTGTGACTGCTTGTATTTTGTTTTTAAATTACCAGCTGTAATTAGAGTTGTACTCAATGACAGTGGTAGTTCAACATCACTTTAAAACTAAGTTAATTTAAAAAATAAAAAAAAGCAAGTTAATGGAATGTTAAGCACTGAATCTCACTGTGGTAATAGATTTTTTGTAATTCAGGTTAATGGATGAACCAGTTATATTTTTTGTTTAAATCTTCACTAGCCCTTGTTTTCGGGGAAGCCATTAAGGTATATACTATCTGGTTCAGCAAAATGGCGGCGAGTTCTGCATGTATACTGTAAAAGCCACCCACCAGCTTTTCTGTCTTCTGTCTTCTCCAGTTGCTGCGGGAAACCTGCCCAGTTAAGCAGGAAAACCACAGTAGCACCTCTGTTTATTTGGTCGTAAGCAAATTCCTCCTGCGGTTAAATTTGTCTTGGTGGAGTTTACCAGGGCAATAACATTTCTTTTAGGAATCTTCCTTAATTACAGGAAGATTGCATGCAAAAGAAAATATATACACCTACCTCTAAGACAGGGACAAACTAGTAGATGTTTATGAGCAAAAAAAACAAGTAACATTTTCAAAATCAGTGTGCCTTCCTCCTTTTTTCCCAGAGGATTGAGAGTGATTATGATTGTTTTTAAAATTCATAAGGGAAGACTAAATTAGTGAATCAGATTTCTATTTATGATCCATGAAACTCACTCTACCCTGTACATTGTTGTTTCTGTTTAGTCACTAAGTCATGTCCGACTCTGCAACCCTATGGACTGTAGCCTGCCAGGCTCCTCTGTCTGTGGGAACTCTCAGGCAAAAATACTGGAGTGGTTGCCATTTCCTTCTTGAGTGGATCTTCCCAATCCAGGGAACAAACCCACCTCTCCTTCATTGGGAGGCGGATTCTTTACCACTGAGCCACCAGGGAACCCAACCCTATACACAACTCTAGAGTATTCCGTTTCCATCCTCCTCAGAAACACTTGCAAAAATGCCCACCTCTGCACGGCACCCATTGGGCATGGGTCTGTTACAGCATCTGGCCCACACAGCACTTGGGGGAGATGGATGGATGGACGGTGGTTCCAGAGAGCCTGTGTTACCTGAGTGGTTGCAATTACATCAGCCTGTGACCTCCTCTTCTCTCTTCTCAGGCCTTGTACCCGCTGGTGACCTGTCTGCTCTGCGTCAGCCAGAAGCAGCTGTTCCTGAACAGGTGGCACGTTTTCCTCAACAACTGCTTATCCAACCTTAAAGTGAGTATTTGTCGGCTCGAAAAACTCTTATGAAAACACATTATGAGTCTGAGGCTGGTGTGTGTGCTCCTGAGAGTGACTCCTGAGGTTTGTGGGGGAAATGATCCTGTACTATTGGAATAATGAAAAAAGTATTTATTAATGAGTGTTCTCCTTTTTAAATATAGTCTGTTTTAGAAGGTAATTGGGGCTAAGAGAAATCATGTCAAGTTTGAGGGGGGAATCTTTTAAATTTTTAAAAAAATGTTTATTTTCTTATTGAAGTATACTTGATTTACAGTGTTGTAAAATCTTACCTAATAAGGATCACTCGAAAGGTAGAATTAAATGCCCCTTTATATGCATCTATGTGTATGCATGTGTGCTCAGGTGTGTCACCTCTCTGCGACCCCATGGACTGTAACCTGCCAGGCTCCTCTGTCTATGGAATTTCCCAGGCAAGAATACTGGAGGGTTCAGGATGGAGGGGACACATATATACCTATGGCCAATTCATATTGACATATGGCAAAAACCATCACCATAGTGATACTGTAAAGTAATTATCCTCCAATTAAAATAAATTAAAAAAAAAAAAAAAATACTAGAGCGGGTTGCCATTTCCTTCTCAAGAAGATCTTCCTGACCCAGGGATCAAACCCACATCTCTTGCATCTCCTGCATTGGCAGGCAGATTATTTGCTAGTGCCTCCGGAGAAGCCCATATGCATCTACAGTCAGGCTTTAAACAACTGAGAAAAGGGGAGGTCACACTTCACTGACAGAAGCAGGTGGAATGATTTCAGAAGCTCACCCAAACCTCCTCCAGCCTCCCTCTGACTCATTCCAAGCTAGGAAAACATTAGATTGGCCAAAAAGTTCTTTTGGAGTTTCTGTAAAATGTTGTAGAAAAATCTGAATGAACTTTTGGGCCAGCCCATTTTTTGTGGGGGGGGGGTGGGGGGGGCAACGTTTATTTTATGGGAAGATTGACCTACTAACAGAAAACACTTATTTCCTGTCCGTGTTATTTGTGATTATTTGAAGGTATTGTATTCAAGCCACATGACATTCAATTATTAGTCTTAGGCAGCTGAAATGACTGTTCAAATGCTGGGTGATGTGAGGAACCACTGCATGGTCCCTGAAACCGAGGCATGCATGTTCAGTTGCCCAGTTGTGTCTGACTCTGTGCGACCCCATGGACTGTGTGCCCACCAGACTCCTCTGTCCGTGGGATTCTCCAGACAGGAATACTGGAGTGGGTTGCTGTGCCCTCATCCAGGGGATCTCTTCCACCCAGGGATTGAACCTGAGTCTCCTGCATTAACTGGAGAAGGAAATGGCAGCCCACTCCAGTATTCTTGCCTGGAGAATCCCATGGATAGAGGAGCCTGGTGGGCTATAGTACATGAGGTTGCACAGAGTCGTACACAACTGAGCGATTTAGCAGCAACAGCAGCTCCTGCATTGGCAGGCAGATTCTTTACTACTGAGTCACCTGGGAAGACCCTGAAACTGAGGAACTTACAGTTAAAACAACCATAATGATTAGCTTTTAAGTTGCCTTAAAACTTGAACGTGGTGAACAGATTTTAAGTTTTAGTGACCTGTTGATAAAACTCAACTAAATGAACACCATTTCTAATATAAGTGCAAATGGCACATGATTATCATAATTGTTCTCCCTTGTGTCCAAAAATATGAATTCCTTTTATAATTTTAATGCTTCTCCAAAATTTTTGAAATATACTTAGTTATAAAATCCTGTATGTGCTTGTACATGCTGTCTTATCTTTTTTATTTTAAGACACTTTAATTTAGTGAAGTAGTTAAGATTAATTATATTATTTTGGCATTTACCATCATGACACAGTAATCTGCATTGGAGCTGTTTGAAGCAGTAGCTAGCTACTGGCTCTGAAAGCTGATTGTGAAATCCAAGATTAGAATCATTTATTTTCTTCAAATTGGCAGGGAAATATAATAGCAGTGGGTATGGAATTAAGCCTTTAAGAATTCGGGAAAACAAAATGCTTTCAGGATATCAACTGTTATATAATGGCCACTTTCAGATGTTTTATTCAGGGATTTATCCATCCGTCATGTGCCTCTAACACACAGCTTAATGTCAATTTTTGCTGTTACTTCATCCACTTTTATGTTATTCAGTTATTCTAGTTAAACATGTTTTTTTCTTCCACATTTTACACAAAGAAAAAGGTCATTTTATTCAAAACAAAAAAAAAAGAGACATGATTAAGAATGTTCAGTTTTCTGTATTTTTTATGCTAAATGTTTGTGATGAATTTTAGTTAGTATCAAGATAGTGTTTTGCATTAAAATTTACTATTGTGGCCAAAAAGACCTACATTTTTTTGTGTCCAGAATTGCTTTTGAAATACAGAAGCATAATCTTACTTTGAACTTAATTGCTTTATATTTAAATGTAAAATCAGCCACTTTAAAAAAAATTCTATTGAAGCGTAGTTGCTATACAATGTTGTGTTAATTCCTACTGTACAGTGGAGTGAACCAACTATGCATAGACACATACCCCCTCTTTTTTTAGATTTCCTTCCCATTGTGGTCACCACTGAGCACTGAGTAGCATTCTTTGTTCTGTACAGTAGGTTCACGTTCGTTACCTGTTTTAATCGCTTTACAGTTAGAATACGATGTGAAGGTCTGGTGGAAACCCACCACAAAGACTTAATAACAGAGTTACACACAGCCCTCAAGAGAAGGGCTGCACACTGATGATGTTTCCCTGTGTGAATATTTCAAGTGTCAGGATTTCCCAAAGGGGAAAGCAATAAGATCAGAAAGGTGCCGGAAGTGGGGAAGATAGGAAAGTCTGTTATATAAAAACTAGATCTAGGGTGCCTGCTCTCGAGGAGCTTGGCGTTTCAATGGGGGATGTGTAATGAAGTTTCAAAATGCATGTGGCAGAGATGTAAAAACTAGGAGTGAGGAGACACCTGTGCCATTTCTACAGGTCAGGTGCCCAGTGAAGCAGGAAAGAGGTAGTTGTTAGGCAAAGGAAAGGCAAGGATACTTCACTTTATGGGTAGTAAATGGTCAAAATTCACCCCCTCGAGGGTAAAAGGTATAGAAAATCTTTGATGAGTTACAGTTGAAATAAAATTGTAGCCCATGTATTCAGAACTCAACCCAGTAAGAATTAAATGGGACCATTTTAAAATGTCATTAATATACAGAAAACCTTCCAAACCTCTTCAAGGGTCCTCAACAGGAGGAAATACCTGAAGAAAAGCTATCATGGTTTCAGGAGCACACTTTGTCTTGAATGTCTTCAGTATTTTGTGGGGTTTACAGCCAACCATATCATTTCAAAAAGGACCTCCAGTCCAGCTCTTTCCTCTGTTCACTGTCCCTGCTTGCCCCCCCCCTACCCCCCACACATGCTTAGGTATAATGAACCCAGTGTTTGCCCCGTTATGTGTTGAACTTGGGAACCACCTTTGATGTGTTCTGCCGGGGAGACTTGTCAAGGTGGCAGCATGACATAGGGCAGAGTAGAAATGTGTGTGAGCATGAAAAATTTGCTTTTAAAGTAAACAAGGTCTCAGATTCAGCACTCATTTAATGTCAGTGCCCTGGTTTATCCTCAGTGTCAGTCTGTCAGGAGCAGGCTGCTTCGGTAACACGAACGTGAAGTCTTTATTTATACTTGTTAACTCTGTCAACCGTGTGTTAGCAATCTGCCTTTGTAAAGTGGTGAGAAATTTATGACACCTTCTCACCATGTCCTTGACATCTTTCAGGAACTCCTGGTCAGTGAGGACCAATACTTTATGCTTTTATGAATTTTATGTCAGAATTTGAATATACTGAGCTATTAAAAAATGCTACATTCCCTTCCTGTCTACCCTAGTATATCTAATTCTGAAAAAGGGAAATACGTTTTTAAAACTTGATTTAATAGTGCTTTCATGTTTTGTCATGAATCCCCATTTATTAATAGTTCTTTTAAATTGAAATTATTAAGTGTTCATAATAAGTATGTTCAAGTTTCTTGTCCTCGAAAATGGATATAATTGAAAGAACCTTTACATTTTCTTTTTCTTACAATAATTAATATATATTAAAACCGGTGAAGTCTTCTTTATTAAAAAGAAAAGAAACCTCAAAAGTTAAGAAATTTATTTATATAAAATAATTAATAACAAGAAGAGGTCTCATTAATTGGAGATCATTTATGAGCCAGGCCAGCAGTAGGGCCTTTAAATATATGTCGTGGATTATCATGACAATATCACAGGCTGCATTGAATTCCCCGTATGCTTTCATGTTACTATTTATGTTTTTTTCCAGAAATTTCACTCAGATGGCAATATTTTTTTAACTTTTCTTTTTATATTGGACCCCACTCCAGTACTCTTGCCTGGACAATACCATGGATGGAGGAGCCTGGTATGCTGCAGTCCATGGGGTCGCTAAGAGTCGGACACGACTGAGCGACTTCACTTTCACTTTTCCCTTTCATGCATTGGAGAAGGAAATGGCAACCCACTCCAGTGTTCTTGCCTGGAGAATCCCAGGGATGGGGGAGCCTGGTGGGCTGCCTTCTATGGGGTCGCACAGAGTTGAACACGACTGAAGCGACTTAGCAGCAGCAGCAGCATAGCTAATTAAAAATGGTATGATAATTTCAGGTGGACAGTAAAGGGACTCAGCCATATATATACAAGTATCCATTCTCCCCCAAACTCCCCTCCCATCCAGGCTGTTACATAACATTGAGCAGGGTTCCCCTGTGCTCTCCAGTAGGACCAGTGGGGAAGGATGGGAGAAAAGATAGTTAGAGAGTTTGGGATTGAAATGTACATACCGCTATATTTAAAATGCTCAGAAATATTGAAGCTGTATCATCTGAAGGTTAGACATTAGTCAGCAAAGCTTCAAAGTCCTAGAAACCAAAGTACAGAATTAAAAAGGTTTCTCTTTTCATCTCAGTCACTATTTGCACTAGGAGTAGAATGCATTCACTTAGTCAGCTGGTCATCAATTCTTCACCAGAAATGTACCAGGCAGTGTTCCAGATGCTGGGAATAAGTGATGAATGAGATAGTGACGCTTGCAGTTCTTTTAGACCTTGTAATTCAGTGGAGGAGACAGACCGGAAACAAGTAAACAGAGGAGGACAAAAACTTCAGGTAGTACTAACTGCTATGAAGACAATCAAATAGGACATAATGATAGAGAATCACACATTCAGAATGGTACAGGGAGGGGAGGGGACAAAAAAGGTCTTTTGATTTCCATTAAGAATATCAAAGTTTGGCTGCCATTAATTTTTTTGATGAATCTGATTTTGGGTACTTCATATATCTTCATGTGTAATAATCACAATGAAGTTAAAGGAGTGCTTTTAACTTTTCATATAAATATAAGGATATTAATGATATCTTTATTTTACAAAGGGGAAGCATTGAGTAATATATTAAGGATTCCACAGTCATTGCCTAAATGCATTAAAATGTATGGTCCTACTTAAAACAACTACTATCCTCTTGGTAAATACGTTTAAATGGTACAGTATTAGCTATTTAAAATAGTTTTCAAGAAGTAATTATTCTGTTTTAATATAACAATTTCTGTAAATTTGAGAAAAATCTCATCTTTGTTTCAGATCCATCAAAGGCATATTTCGAAGTGGAATTTATAAATTCTAATAGAACACATACATTGGGTCAGAAAATTAGTGAGCAGACAACAGGTGTATTACTTACTTTAAATGCCTTTTTTATTCAGCCAGTGAATAGAAAAAATAATCTCTGTAAATTGTTGGTACGGTAATTTTAGAGGTTATCCTAAACTATAGTACATAATGTCATTTGGATAATACAGTCATCAAAGATTGAGTTATGATCAAAGTAATTTGATTCAGGTATCAAAAGGAAATGCCAAAAAGAAGGAAGATGTTGACTGGGATAGGCACTGACTTATAGCAGAAAGAAACAGATTTACTTAAGTACCTTTACTTGCAATGGAAGAGAGAACTAGAAGAGTTTTACGTATAGTGAGATCAAAAGACTATCATTGTTTATCAGTTTGTGTCAGTAGATCTTTACCTTGATGTGCATGAGGAGCTCTAAGGAAGCCTGTTACAAATGCAACTTGTTGAAAGCTACCTGCAGAGATTCTGGTTTAGAATGTCTGAGGTGCAGTCAAGGAATTCACATGTTTATAAGAAGTCCTGGTGTCTGGGTGCAGGTGGTCAGCTGGTGGATCATGGGAAACATTGGTCTGTCCAATGACCCTATCACCAGCCAAGTTATCAGTGACTTCAGTGCTCCTTACTTATTACTGTTAACACTGAATTGCTTTAGCTAAGTCAAAAGATTAAAGTTTAAAGAAGGTGGGCATGGGATTGGGCAGACTGACACGTCATGTCAAGTCTGGAAGATCCACTCTGAAACCTACTCGTTTCTTGAACAGTTTTATCAATGTAACCTCAGCTCTGCTATAAAGAAATTATTGGTTAGTTAATTGAGAAACATATGCTAATGAAAGAAGAGAATAGTCTTTCAGTCTTGGAGTAGAGATCTTTGACACAGAGGTCAGTGGTTTGACACATAGGTTAAAAATGTCAGCATCCTGAGATGATATAGTAAGACCTTGTATGTTAGTTGCTGTTGAAAAGTGAAGGCAGTGAAGAAGTCCTGTCTTCAAGCAGAGTACAATTTAGTCATTGCCAGTAGCATATTTGAGCAGCCTTCATATAATCTTAAACTGAAATCATTCATGATTTGAAGACACTGGGGCCAGATTGCCTGGGTTTTAATTCTGGTTCTGTCACTTATTAGCTCCTCTGGGTCTTGACTCCCTCATCCTTAAAAGGACACAGTAGCAGTATCTACTTTGTAGACTGTGCTGAGAATTAAAAAGAGTTAATATACATACAACTTTGATAACAATGCCTGATACAGTGTAACATGCACGTTCCAGTTTCTGAGAAAACAGTCTTTACTGGAGCAGAAGTCAGTTCCTATCCCAGCTGTCATTTACAGGCTTGAAGACCTGAGCCAGTGATTTGACTTCTGTCAAAGACAGAATCCTCCCAGTTGATGTCATGGCCTATGAAAGTACTTTTGAAATAGCAAAATGTGATACAAGTGTGAGATATTTAGTAATTTGTATCATGTCAGTTAGCTTCAGCTATGTACTAAGGGTTGCCTTTAGTTCCTATATAAAGAAATTTTGCTTATGCATCAGGTTGTTCAGCTACTACTCAGTTTGCCTTTTTTCCCCAGACTTGAAGATTTATATTTTGTATAGGGGTATAGCCAATTAACAATGTTATGGTAGCTTCAGGTGAACAGTGAAGGGACTCAGCCATACATACACATGTCCCTATCTTCCCCTAGACCCTCCTCCCACACTTTCTTTTTTAAATTTATATTTACCAATAACCTGCTGTATGGCGGTCACTGAGGGCACAACAATGAACAACCCAAAAGTCCTGGAGCTCACAGTCTGCTGGAAACATACAGGAGAACAACATTCTAGAAGACAGACAGCAGGAGCCCTTGGTAATCTCCCCAGGGCGGAGGAAGGAGTGGAGGGGCAGTGGAATGTTACAGAGGAGTGACACCTAATGAATCTTGCTGGGGAGTAGGAATTTTCTAAGTAGAACAAGGGCAGGAAGGCATTCTAGGCATTCGATGAATTGCAGAAGGGGTGTAACAGCACAGAGCACACGGAGGTGAAGGCAAGAGGTGGGGATGGGGGAGCCAGGTCACCGGAGGCCCCTGTTGCACCACATTATGGAATTTGGACATTGTCCAGGAGGTGCTGAGAAGCCACTTCAGAACTTGAAATGCAGGGGAGTAAACAATCACGGTTGCAGTTTAAGAGTATCATCTGATAGTACTGAGAATGGATGAGAAGCCAGGAAAATCATGTTAGGAGGGAATTGCAGTGACCAGTCATATCATCTCGGAATGCTAAAAATCAATTACCAGTACAGGAAAACACTGGTAAAACAAAGCAAAACCTGAAGTCAGCTACTTTGCTCTTCGGTGTCTATGGGAGGAAAAGTAGACTGTCTCAAATGTATTCTTAAGAATGAAAGAACATCAGTCACAATCAGTTCAATTCAGTCGCTCAGTCGTGTCCGAATCTTTGTGACCCCATGTACCACAGCACGCCAGGCCTCGCTGTCCATCACCAACACTCGGAGTCCACCCAAACCCATGTCCATTGAGTCAGTGATGCCATCCAACCATCATCCTCTGTTGTCCCCTTCTCTTCTTGCCCTCAATCTTTCCCAGCATCAGGGTCTTTTCCAATGAGTCAGCTCTTCGCATCAGGTGGCCAAAGTACTGGAGTTTCAGCTTCAACATCAGTCCTACCAATGAACACCCAGGACTGATCTCCTTTAGGATGGACTGGTTGGATCTCCTTGCAGTCCAAGGGACTCGCAAGAGTCCTCTCCAACACCACAGTTCAAAAGCATCAATTCTTCTGTGCTCAGCTTTCTTTATAGTCCAACTCTCGCATCCATACACGACCACTGGAAAAACCACAGCCTTAACTAGATGGACCTTTGTTGACAAAGTAATGTCTCTACTTTTCCATATGCTGTTTAGGTTGATCATAACTTTCCTGCCAAGGAATAAGCGTCTTTTAATTTCATGGCTGCAGTCACCATCTGCAGTGATTTTGGAGCCCAGAAAAATAAAGTCAGCCACTGTTTCCACGGTTCCCCCATCTATTTGCCATGAAGTGATGGGACCGGATGCCATGATCTTAGTTTTCTGAGTGTTGAGCTTTAAGCCAACTTTTTCACTCTCCTCTTTCACTTTCATCAAGAGGCTCTTTAGTTCTTCTTCACTTTCTGCCATAAGGGTGGTGTCATCTGCATATCTGAGGTTATTGATATTTCTCCCGGCAATCTTGATTCCAGCTTGTGCTTCCTCCAGCCCAGCGTTTCTCATAATGTACTCTGCATATAAGTTAAATAAGCAGGGTGACAATATACAGCCTTGACGTACTCCTTTTCCTATTTGGAACCAGTCTGTTGTTCCATGTCCAGTTCTAACTGTTGCTTCCTGACCTGCATACAGGTTTCTCAAGAGGCAGGTCAGGCAGTCTGGTATGCCCATCTCTTTCAGAATTTTCCACAGTTTATTGTGATCCACACAGTCAAAGGCTTTGGCATAGTCAATAAAGCAGAAATAGATGTTTTTCTGGAACTCTCTTGCTTTTTCGATGATCCAGCGGATGTTGGCAATTTGATCTCTGGTTCCTCTGCCTTTTCTAAAACCAGCTTGAACATCTGGAAGTTCATGGTTCACGTATTGCTGAAGCCTGGCTTAGAGAATTTTAAGCATTACTTTACTAGCATGTGAGATGAGTGCAATTGTGAGGTAGTTTGAGCATTCTTTGGCATTGCCTTTCTTTGGGATTGGAATGAAAACTGACCTTTTCCAGTCCTGCGGCCACTGCTGAGTTTTCCATATTTGCTGGCATATTGAGTCCAGCACTTTCACAGCATCATCTTTCAGGATTTTGGAATAGCTCACCTGGAATTCCATCACCTCCACTAGCTTTGTTCATAGTGATGCTTCCTAAGGCCCACTTGACTTCACATTCCAGGATGTCTGGCTCTAGGTGAGTGATCACACCATCGTGACTATCTGGGTTGTGGAGATCTTTTTTGTACAGTTCTTCTGTGTATTCTTACAACCTCTTCTTAATATGTTCTGCTTCTGTTAGGTCCCTACCATTTCTGTCCTTTATTGTGCCCGTGTTTGCATGAAATGTTCCCTTGATATCTCTAATTTTCTTGTAGAGCTCCCTAGTCTTTCCCTATTCCCTATTTCCCTGTTTTCCTCTATTTCTTTGCATTGATCACTGAGGAAGGCTTTCTTATCTCTCCTTGCTATTCTTTGGAACTCTGCATTCAAATGGGTATATCACAATAAGATGCATCAAAAAGATAATTGTGGGTAGAGAGACAGGAAAAAACTATAAGAGAAGTTGAACAGAAGACAGTGATGCGAATCATTGCAACTGGAGATCTTAGTTAAGCTCCTCAATGAAAGTTAGATGATAACTTGCTCTACTAGATCATGACTCACGGTGTGAGATAAAGCCTGAGAGAGAATTTTGAATGATACACTATGCAAACACAAGATTTGTTGTTCAGTCATGTCCAACTCTTTGCAACCCCATGGACTGCAGCACACCAGGCTTCCCTGTCCTTTGCCATCTCCCAGAGCTTACTCAAGCTCATGTCCGTTGAGTCAGTGATGCAATCCAACCATCTCATCCTCTGTCATCCCCTTCTCCTCCTGCCTTCTATCTTTCCCAGCATCAGGTATACATATATATATATATATATATATATATATATATATATATATATATGTAAGGAGAAACTCACAAAGGTGGAGATATTCCCACTAGAATGGCAGCTTCCTGAAGTCAGGGACTACATCTCCTTTGCTACTGGATCTGTGTCTTGTATATAATAATAGTTACTGTGGGCAGGAACTAAATTCCCTTTGTGCACTAGCTCATTTAGTTCTCTTAACAATCCTAGGAGGGAGGGAGGGTTAGCATCATTTCACAGACAGGGAAGATCAGGCCCAGAGAGATTACGGAGGGTCCCTGAGGTTGGCCACACCATTCATAAATTACAGAGCGAGGATGGATTTAAACCCAGGCAGTGTGTGTCTAGAGTCTGCTTTTAACTGGTGTGTAAGCATGTTAGAGATTTTTGTTGGCCTGGAGGAAGGATAATTAGAATTCCTGACATTTTTAAATGATAGACTATTTTAAATGCAACTTTACTAGTTTAAAGTTCCTGTATGTATCTAAGACATGCAACAAATTATAAGTTTTATCACTTGTTTTACTAAAAGATAAAAAAAATCCTTTATGTGTAAATGTATGCTTCTAAAAAGTTGAGACTTTTTTTTTCCTGGAGCTAGAAAAGTAGTTATAAAGTTAATTTGGAAGAGTAAACATACAGGAATATCTGAGAAAACCCTAAAAATAGAAAAAGAACACTGGATGATGGAAGATAAGCATACTAGATAATAAAACACGTCATAAGGCCTCAAAATTAAAATGATGTTTTATCATTTTATTTATTTAGATTAATAGAAGAAAAAAGCCAGAATGAGAGCAAAATGCATGTAGAAATTTCAAATTTTATAATGATCACATTAAGAAGTTATTTTAAAACTGTTTTGGCGTAAGAAATCTATCTTTCCTAAATCTAAAAAGCTACTCCCTATAGTCTTTTCCATCCAGTTTATTTATGTGACTCATCTTTATTCAGCAAGTAGCTTAAAGGTGAACTTATCCTAGACTATATCTAAGCAGTTATGAAATCTTCAAAAATCAGCACCCAAATTATCTACACTAAGAATAGAACAGCAAAAATGGTTATGACAAGATGAATAAATGAACAGGGAAGGGGAGTAACATAAAAGCGAAAGACCTCTAAGAAAGTGAAGAGTGACGTCATACCATCTAATCTGTAATCTTATGTCTTGGTTTCTGATGTAGAATAAAGACCCCAAGATGGCTCGAGTTGCACTGGAATCTCTGTACAGATTACTTTGGGTTTACATGATCCGAATTAAATGTGAAAGCAACACAGCTACTCAGAGGTAAGGAGCTGGCTTGGGTTCATGGTAACCCCATCACTAAGTTAATGGTAACCATGTCACTCAGACAATGAAGAGGGTGTTTTGTTTCATGGCTGCCCACCCTAACCAACCTTGAAGCTGTTCAAAGCTGACAGCTTCTAAAAGATCTAAGTCCTTTGGACATTTCAGGCTTTCCTTAGACATTAGCTCAGCAGCCATTACAGAAACCCCAGTCTCTACCGGGATTGCCAAGTTCCATGTCAGGGTTATATTTGCTGCTTTAACAAAGGAAATGGCTATAATTTTCCAGCTGCCCTTAGTTTTCCAGAGAACGTTTTCATAGAGTAATTATGCTAATGGAAAAGAAATGAAGTGGTTTGTTTTCTTTTTCTGAATTCTCTCTGATACTTAGATAAGATGAAGCATCTACCATTTTCCCTTAAAGTACTGGAGCTCAGCCAATCTTGCTTGTTTTCTCTTTTTTCCCCCCTTATCTTTCAGCCGTCTTATAACCATCATCACAACACTTTTCCCCAAAGGGTCCCGTGGTGTGGTGCCAAGGGATATGCCTCTCAACATCTTTGTGAAAATCATCCAGTTCATCGCCCAGGTAATGGAGATGCTTCTGGGAGTCTTCTAATTGCCTTTAAGTAGCCACCTCCTTCTTAGGAATTACTAACAGACCAAGAGTCTAAAATAATATCTTACATGTATGGACTTTTCAGAGTGATTTTGCAAGTGTTTTCACACATAGCTTATTTTTTTGCTTCAAAACAAATTGTGACATGGTGTGCCAAGTGTTTTTGGCATTTGACAAATGAAGGAACTGAGAGACAGGTTTTAAGTGACTCACCTAAGGTCACAGAGACTATTAGCAAAAGGGTCTCTTGACTCCTCGACCCTGTTCTTTCCTGCTTCTCTGCTCTAGATTCCACAAGTCAGGAGGAAATTGAGTCTGATGTTTGCAGGAAATCAGAAGATGACAGTTATTGAACTTGGATGAGTAAATCATAATGCTCTAACTTTCACCCTGTGAAAAAGAAGAATGTAACATGAATAGTAGCATTTATCAAGCTAATATCAAGCCAAGAACTGTTCTAAACACTTTACACATACTATTCTACTTAAGAACTGGGTCCAATAATATTAAACATTTAATGTTAGTTTACTATTTAGACCCAGGACTTCTATTTTTTAAAACATTGTGTGTAAATGGTTTTATCCTCACTTTGACTTCCTTGTAATTTACTGAGAAGCATGAAAAGTCATTCATTATAGTCTGTCCTAGCATGCATGAGTGCTAAGTCACTTCAGTCATGTCTGACTCTTTATGACCCTGTGGACTGTAGCCCGCCAGGCTCCATCTGTCTATGGGGTTCTGCAGGCAAGAATACTGGAGTGAGTTGCCATGCTCTTCTCCAGGGGATCTTCCCCAACCCAGGACTGAACCCACATCTCTTCCATCCCCTGCATTGGCAGACAGGTTCTTTACCACTACCACCACCTAGGAAATCATGAGCCAGCTCTATACCCTAAAGAAGTCCTGGAACATCTTCATTCTAAGTGTCTTTATTTGTAAAATATGAATAGGAATGCTTTCCCAGTATCCCTCAGAATGTTGTGTGGATAAAGGGAAATAACAAATGTGAAAATACTGTTGAAGTGTAATTGATGTTGATATAAAGATAAGGTTCTATTGCTACTTTACAGGTAATTTAAAATATGATATCTCTCTGTGTGTTTAGTATAATGAAATTCCTGTGTAATATTTGTACTTAGGGAAAGGACATTACTCCATTATGGACATTAATTCATCTGCTGCTTTGCAGATGGATGAATTAACAGAACTTTTCTACATTAAGTTATCATGTGGCTGAGAATGGGCTTTGATTATTCTGAAATAGGTTGTATAAAATGAAGATGACAGATCTTAGTAGTCACCATCTCAAATTATTAGAATCTGGCTTAAATGTTCTCATTTAAGTGACCTTAATGTGTCATTTGTTGATTATTCATTTCCCTTGCAGGATTGTATGTTATAAGCCAAAGGATTGGAAATGTTAGATAACATAAGAAAATGATCATTTTATAGGGGTATTTTAAAAACTATGTTTTTAAAATGAGTTTTAAGAAGTTGTCAGCATTTGCAGGACAAGTAGGAGGAGTTTGTACTGTGTATAAGCCCAGATACTCAGAACGTTTTGGTTTGTCGTGTTTTGATTTTTAGTCATTCTGTGTATTAGGGTCTAATTTCATATATTATAGAATGATAGCATCGCCACACACCCCATGAAAACTGAACCAAAGGTTCAGATGGACATGGATTTCCACCAGGGATTCTCTGTGATGCATAAAATGAAGCAGGACCCCTTTTCTTTCAGCAGCCACCTGTTTGGTGCATATGATGAAAACAGACATTTTCATGTTAAATGGGTATTTTAACACTTGTTTGTTTCTCTTTCACTATAGGAACGTTTAGATTTTGCAATGAAAGAAATCATTTTTGATTTCCTTTGTGTGGGAAAACCAGCAAAAGCTTTCAGTCTCAATCCCGAGGTAAGAATGACCCTTCTGCATGTCTTCACTTTGCAGTCTTGGGGAGTGGAGTGAAGGCCATCTTCTCCAAAAAGTCTCCTATTGTTTTCTGTCCATGGTATTTGACAAAAATAGTACAGCTGGTGGAATTACAGAAGTAAGATTTTGGGATGAATAAACTTAGAATGATTAAAGGTTGATATCATATCATATTCTGTTCTTGCAGAAGGAAGTAAACCTTGCTCCAAAAGGTGGTTTATTTTAGAAAAGTCAATACTTATAGCTTATTTTGATGCAGATTAGCAAATTGAAGAGTTTTGGGAAGTGATGAAGCAGAGAAGAATCAATGCATGCAATGATAAAATACTAAAATATAGTGAAATTAAATAAGTTAATGTTTGCATATTTGATTTTGTGGCAGCATCATAGTTCAAGGGCCAGGAAGGTCATGGAAATGGGTATGATGGGTATGATGGGTATGATGTACTTCCTAGAGGGTGGCAAGGGGAGGGGCTGCCTATGCAAATGAAAAGCACACTCAGTTTTGGACCTCGAAAAAGACTGTTGGCCAAGAGAAGTATGCCTGGCAAGTGGCCTCTTTGCAGCCTCGCACCTGTGAGATTGTAGAGAGAACACTGAACCAGAAGTCAGCAGAGCTGAAATTACTGCTTGCCACCAGCTCTTCCACCTTTAGTAGCTGTAAGACATTGCACACCATAAAATTTTTTAAAAAGATTGTTCCTGTCGTCACTGTGATATTGTCTGGCTCCCTCATCATGTCAGTGAGGAAGGAGGCCCAGAGCCCAGAGGCTCAGAACAGGCAACTGGTTAGCAGCAAAGGGAACCGAGCCTCCCTGTATCCTCTTGCTTCTTCTCACAAACCCTGCTTGCTCTTCTTGGTGCTGAGGTTGAGCAGCACCTTGAGCCCAACAAGCCCCAAATAGGAGTTTGTCTAGTTTTTAATGACATCACAGGGGTCCACAATGGCTGCTGCCAGAGTCAGTGGGCCAGTGAGTGGGGGCAAAGCTAGTGTAAATTCAGGGCATTCTGGCTGAAATGAGGCCCATGACCCACTGACTAAAGAGTCTTCTCTTGCCTAGAGACAGCGGTTCCAAGCTTTTCAATGGATAAAGAATACTTTTTCTTTTGACTGTGACATACAGCTTAGTTTCCCAACTAGGGATCAGACCCAGGCCCCCTGCAGTGGAAGCACAGAGTCCTAAACACTAGACAGCCCGGGAAGCCCAGGATAGTCTTTCTAATAAATGGTGCTAAACAGTTGGGCAATCACTTGCAACATAATGAACTTCAACCCATAATTTACCCTGTCAGCAAAACTTAACCCAAAATAAATCGTAAGCCTAAATGTGAAATCCTGTATCAGAAATCTTCCAGAAGAAAACATAAAACAAAATCTTTGTGATGTTGAGTAGACAGAAATTTCTTTGCATACAAAAATTATAAACTACAAAAGAAAAAGTTGATAAATTGACCATCATCAAAATAAAGTATGCACTTTAAAAGATGATGTTTACTGGAGTGTAGAGCCAAAGACTGGGAGAAAATATTTGCAAAACATATATTGACAAACTCTTCTATCTAGAATATATATGAACTGTTATAACTCAATAATACAATTTTTTTTTGGGCAAAATGAAGAGCCTCTTTACCAAAGAAGAGATACATATGACCGGTAAACCCATGAAAAGATGTTCAACATTGTAAATCATTAGAGAAATGCAAGTTAAAACTAAAGTGAGATGTGCTGAGAATACAAAGCAATTGGAACTTGATACTGTTTTAGTGAGAATTCAAAATGGTACAACCACTTTAGAAAAGTTTGGTAATTTCTTATAAGTTTAAACATACACTTTGCATATGATCCAGCAGTTCCATTCCAAGGTATTTATCCAAGAGAAATTAAAACCTATGTCCATAAAGGTTTGTATGAATATTTATAGGAGCTTTATTCATGATCACTAAAAACAGGAAAGCCACTCCTGTTCAACAGCTGGTGGATGTCTAAAGAAATTATGAATCATCAATACAATGGAGTACTATTCAGCCACAAAAAGGAAAAAAACTATTGATATTGCAGCAGCATCTCAAAAGCATTGCTGCTGCTGCTAAGTCACTTCAGTCATGTCCAACTCTGTGCTACCACATAGATGACAGCCCACCAGGTCCGCCGTCCCTGGGATTCTCCAGGCAAGAACACTGGAGTGGGTTGCCATTTCCTTCTCCAGTGCATGAAAGGGAAAAGTGAAAGTCAAGTCGCTCAATCGTGTCCAACTCTTAGTGACCCCATGGACTGTAGCCTTCCAGGCTCCTCTGTCCATGGGATTTTCCAGGCAAGAGTACTGGAGTGGGGTGCCATTTCCTTCTCCCAAAAGCATTACACTAAGCAAAATAAGCAAGACACAAAAGGTTGTGTCTGTTTGCCTCTGTTTATATCATATTCTAGAAAAGGCAAAATTATAGACAGAAATTAGACACTGATAGTAAAGTGCTAGGGTTGGAGGAGAGGACTGACTGTAAAGATACACAGAGGAACTTTAGGGGATGATGGAAATATTTTACATCTTGACTGTGATGATGATAGTTAGCAGACTGTGTTTCTCAAAATTGGAAGAATTCTAGAAAAGGAGGGCATTTTACTACATGTGAATTATATCTCAGTAAACTTGACTTCAATAGGAAAACCGTGAAGATTCTTGCCTACAATATATTTGCTAGTAGGAAGTTTTCCAGCATTAATTCTCACCATAGCCCTATATGATCAGTAGGTATTAGTATTCTCATTCTACAGAAAGGAACCTGAGACTTGGCCTTGAGAAAGTTAAGTAATTTCTTAAGACCAGACAGATAATAGAAGGAGAGGCATGATACAGAGCTATATAAAACATGAGAAGAAATTAAGTTAAAAATATACTTCTTAAACTATTCCAACTTACTTCTCTGTCCTTGATACTGTTCAGAGGAAGGGAAAACTAGGAGAACTGGCAGGATGACTCATAAACTGGATAATCCACTTGCAGATAATGGCTTGATCATTTGCGTTAACTCTCGGTCATCCTATGGGTACTGCATCTCCTGAACTGAACACTGTATTTCCTCACCCAAATGATTGCTGTGTCTTGAAAAAAATCCACAAGCCTAGAAAACATTTCAGAAAGAACTACTAAAATAAATGAGGGGACTAATGAATTTTAATATACAGTCAATTTTTTAATTAATACTTTTTCATATTAGAAAATGGAGAGAGAATATTAGTGAAGACCATAAAAATAATAAAATACACGCTGTATTGGGTATGAATGGGCCAGAGAAATGTTTACCACATCCTGGTTAAAATATCCCTACTCCTTGAAGCTTGAATTAATAGTTTAAAACTAGAAGTCAGAGCTTCCCTGATGGCTCAGTGATAAAGAGTTCACCTGCCAATGCAGGGACAGAGGTTCAATCCCTGATCTGGGAAGATCTCACATATCACAGGACAACTAAGCCCATGTGGCCCAACTGGAGAGTGGCCTCCACTGGCTACACTACAGTAAACCAGTGTGGAACAACAGAGACCCAGTGCAGCCAGAAATAAATAAATCTTTACAATAAATAATAAAACTAAGTATTACTTCACCTTATAAGTACGTGTAATCATGTACTACAGAATGGGTGATCCGGGCAAACTCAACTTGGATATTTAGCTTCCCACCTACTAGTTATGTGGTCCTCAGTTTCCTCACCTGAAAAATAAGAATAATCACACCTTCCTTGCATGGCTGTTTTAAAGATGAGCGTTAATGTGCAGTTCTGGATATACTTTAAGAACTCAATAAATTGTAATTAGGTTATCAGTGTTACTACTGGTAATTATTTTCTGCATTAGGGAGTAGTCTACTTAGGGAACTTATTAACTTGATGTGGTTTGAAAATATGAGTGTAGATGTTTGCACGTGGCTGTTAAAGGAAGAACAGATGTTTTAGTACCTTCTGACCTTTTAAGGTGATTGCTGCTGGAAGCAAGTATCTTACTGCGTCATCTTTTGGAGCCATTACCTGAGACTGAGGAAGATAAACTGTGTCATCTTTTAGAGCCAATATTATGCCTCACCTGAGACTGAGGAAGATAATGACCCGGCCCAGAATGACATTTCTTCTTATAAGCTTATGTGTTATTATCAGTAACAGGTTCTGTGGCTTTGAATTCTTTAAATTTATTTTCAAATTCACCCGCCTTTGTGAATCCAAAGTCTGCAACCTGCAGTTCAGAGCAGACAACTCTTATTTCTGTGATTCACAGTTAGAACTCCGTTGTTATTTTTTTGTTCAATCCAGTCATTGTGAATTAACGTGTCTCCTTCTAGGAGATGGAAGAGACTTCTGTAGACCTCAGTTTACCTTAATGAAGCAGCTCCAGAGGGTGACTGCTTGTCCCTCTGAGGTGCACCCAGGATCCCCCAAAGAGAATGAGTCTGATCATCTCTTAACGTACCCTGCAAGTTTGGCGAAAATCTTCCCAGTTGTTTCCTTGTGACACAGCAACAAAAGTGTCAGAAATTTAATTTTACTCTCCTGTTCAGTCGCTCAGTCGCGCCCGACTCTTTGCGACCCCATGGATTGCAGCACGCCAGGCTTCTCTGTCCTTCACCATCTCCTTGCTCAAACTCATGTCCGTTTATTCTCTCAGGTTTGGCCTAAACTCTTGTGCCTTTTAAATGACTTTCCCACTCTGATCTAGATGGCAGGCTATGCTTAACTTCTCTAAAGGACTGCTGGTCTGATTTCACAACAGTAATTAGGTCTTTCTCTCATCATGAATGTGTTGTCTGTTACAGAGAATGAATATTGGCTTAAGGGCGTTCTTGGTCATAGCCGACAGCTTGCAGCAGAAAGATGGAGAACCTCCCATGCCGGTTACTGGGGCTGTTCTCCCTTCAGGAAACACACTGAGGGTGAAGAAAACATATCTGAGTAAGACATTAACTGAAGAGGAAGCCAAAATGATAGGTGGGTTTCAAAGAGGTGTTCACTCTGGGTTTTATTAAGCCTTTATAATCAATACAATATTGTAAAGTAAAAAAATAAATTAAAAAATAAATTAAAAAAATAATAAAATGACCAATAGATACTTACCCTTAGTGAGACATATTTTTAAAAAATATTTGTAAAAGTAGCTCATGAGATATTTCAACATTAATTGTTTTGATTCAGTCTGTGGTTTGTTTTACTGCCCTTTAAACTTTTTGGAACTTCCTGTTATACATTTTATCTAAGTTTGGCCTTTTCAAACTTCTAATATTGATTATCTGCAGTTTACAGTAAATTTCTAAGATATCTGTGTCCTTTGGTAGATAATTCTGTTTATAAAGCAACCATATAAATATATTCATTCACTTATTCATTCCCGCATCCATTTTTATGGTTCCTTTTCTTTTTTTTTTTCAGTAAAATTAGTTTAATCTGTGTTTTAAACATGCCAAACCCCATATCTGCCAGGATATATTTTGGGTTTAGCCTACATAAGATTATTTTCTTTTTAATTTAACTATCTTAACCCAAAGAGATAACTTTTTGCATTTGTTTCCTTTTTTACTGAGTTTCTGAACTTACAAACATGCTTCAAACTTATTAAGCCAGTTCCTTGATTCCAAAGACCTGGAGGAAACATATAAGGAAACCTTTTTCTTTATTTATCTTTTGTTATGAAATGGTTAAATGAGTTCAAAAATTTTTAGTACATGAGAAATAACCATTAATAATTATTTCATTAAAGGACAAATTTTGAAGTTGTAAATTGCATTTTTATTATAACATAAATATAGAAACTGTATATACATATATGAAATACATATTCTATACACATTTGTCTTCCACTCTGCCAAGAGTGATAAAAATAATATCACCGAAATACATCTTCCTTCATTTAAAAATTTATAATGTGAAGCCATTTTATTACTTTTACTAAAAAAAAATGTTTATTTCAGGGAAAATATATTTTTAATATAGTTATTAAAATTCTAACCCCAAATGAGCATTGTCTTTTATTATCTTTTATTCAGATAAACACTCATCATGGTGATTTTTTTTTTATACTAAACAGAAACATGAAAATTCCAGCATGGAACTTTGTTTCCTTGTTTATTTTAACTCTTATGGAAAATATTTCCCTTTGAAGAATTAGATTTCCTACGTGTTAAATTTAAATGATTCTTTGGGTAACACCCACTACATGTGGGTACTATGCTAAGAGTCCTGCAGATAAGAGATTAGAATTAGAATTAGACTGCTAAATAGACTGGTCTAATGAGCAGAATTAGACTCTGCTCAAAGAATTCAATGATCTGCAGAAAGTCTTCAATAAAAAATACATCACCGAGGATAAATAAACTGGGAATTTCACTCTTTAATAGATTTATTCAAATATGTGACTGTAACGCATATTTTTCAGGCATGTCATTATATTACTCTCAAGTACGAAAAGCTGTGGACAACATTTTAAGGCACCTTGATAAAGAAGTAGGAAGGTGTATGATGCTGACTAATGTCCAGATGTTGAACAAAGAACCCGAAGACATGATCACGTGAGTATAAATGAGGACTAAGTTTTCAGTGAAGGATTAATGAACCAAAAGACACCAGCAGAGATCTTTCTCCTTTAATTTGTATATTGTTCTCCTCTTATTAGAGTCAGCTCTAAAAAGTGTTTTTGTTCAGTGGTTAAGTCGTGTCTGACTCTGCCACCTGTGGGCTGCAGCACTCTGGCCTTCCCTGTCCTTCACTATCTCCTAGAGTTTCCTCAAATTCATGTCATTTGAGCGGGTGATGTCATCCAACCATCTCATCCTCTGCCACCCTCTTCCTTTTGCCTTTAACCTTCCCCAGCATCAGAGTCTTTTCCAGTGAATCAGCTCTTTGAATCAGGTGGCCAAAGTATTGGAGCTTCAACTTCAGCATCAATCCTTCCAAGGAATATATGAATATTCAGGATTGATTTTCTTTAAAGAAATGTTAGGGATATTAAAAACATAGTTTGATAATATTTGGCTAACTGTAAAAGTAAAGTCAAATCCAAGATTGATCTTTTTTGGCTGTGTTTCAAGTATCATTAGGCCAGTAAGTTAGAAAATGGAGCCAAGACTTTTTCTGATCCACAGTTTTCAGAAGTGATATTTTGCTCCCTAGCCCATGTGCTATAACAACACCACCAGTTTACAGTCATACCATCTTTTAGAAGCAGAAGTTCACTTGTTTCTAGTGAGTATTCTTGAAATGTGAGAGTTAAACCTGCTTAATATTCTCTATGTAACCGTGTCATAGAAATACTGGATTTTGAGAATGTACTTGTAGCTTAAAATGTAAAAATCATATGTTCTTAGCCAAAATCTGAGATCTAGATTTGTAATTAGTGCTCTTCATTAGAAACTCACACAATTTGTATTTGCTACTTTGATTGCTTATGGCAGGAACATGGATTTGGTTGTGACTTTTCATTTTAAGAAAGTTTGGACTTTCTTGAACTGTGAATTAAATTATATTTGGCACCTGTGGCATAAATTTCTAAAAATATAATTAGAAAAATTTTCTTTGTCACTTAGCATGTGTGCTCAATCGTGTCCAAATTTTGCGACCCCATGGACTGTAGCCTGCCAAACTTCTCTGTCCATGGATTTCTCCAGGCAAGAATACTGGAGTGGGTTGCCATTTCCTACTCCAGGGGAACTTCCTGACCCAAGGATCAAACTCTCATCTCCTGCGGCTTCTGTGTTGGCAGGCTGTTTCTTAGCATATCCAGTTCTAAATATAACCATTAGCAGGAAGGTTGTTACCTATGTAGGAGAGTTCATGTTATCGGTGTGTATTAATGTTAGTATGTTAAAAGCAAAGTACAGTGAAACAAAACATGATAAAATAAAGTTAAAAACACAGAATTATTTTTAATGCATATTTAGCAGTATGGCAAGTTAAAATGAAAACCTCCTCTACAGAGCTCCACTTAAAATCTGCAGCCATTCCTTGATTCAGGGTGATTTCTTCCAGAGTTTCCCAATGTCAACACAAATATATATATTTTTTTTATAAAAATGGGTTATACAATGTATATTTTCCTGTAGCTTGCCAATCATTTGATTGAAATGATATGGAGTGCATGTTGCTATAGACTTTTCAACCAAAATGGTAGCAGAATTGATATTGACCAAAGTTAATATCGTTGAATATCTTGTCTACACCTCTAGTACTTATCTTACAAATTGCCAGATTGTCCATAAACCTTTAATTTCCTTATTATGCACTCTTTGAATATGTTTAAGCAGTTTTCAGTTGATAATGCAGAAGATACAAGAAGTGCTTTTAAAACTTCTTCCATATAGTTGTTTCCTTTGAAAACAGTCAAGAAATGAAAGATGTTTAAAAGAAAACTATGAGGGACTTCCCTGGCCTTCCAGTGGTTCTGACTCCACACTTCCACTGCTAGGGACGTGAGTTTCATGCCTGGTTGGGAAACTTAAGATCCTGCAAGTCATGTGGTGCAGCCAAAACAATAATAATAAATAAAGGAAAACTATGTTTGTAATGCAGAGGTCATAAAACAGGTCAGGACTAAAACAATACATTCAAAACCTTAAAAGGGTGCAGGTTTAACTGTAAGTGTAAACATTTCATTTGTGTTTTAATAATACCTCAGACCTTTTCTAAGCTGATTCTTTACTTTTTCCTAGTCAACCATCCTAAGACCCTCAAATTGGGCTAGAAAGAGTTTTTGTGCTAGGTTTTAAAGCAGACCCTTCAGTGGAAAATATTTCATGGCTGCATTTCTAAAAAACAAGGAGAAACATTGGAGAATCATATAAGCATTTAGGGAAAGAGAGTTGAGGTCCACACCATGCTCATGGAAACGGTTATTGGAGTTGGTATTTGAGGTTGGTCCAGGCCTTGCATAGGGTGTGAACTGGAACATGAAGCATTCTGCGTTGCTCTGTTTCCATTTCTCATCCCTCTTGTGCTTTATGCTGGCAAAAATGGTAATAATAGCAAATACAATAATATGATTGTTAATAATAATTATATAATGTCTGTTAATAAATACTAGGTTATTTGGGGCTTCCCAGGTGGCACAAGTGGTAAAGAACCCACCTGCCAATGCAGGGCACACAAGAGGCACAGGTTCAATCCCCAGGTTGGGAGGATCCCCCTGGAGTAGGAAATGGCAACCCACTCCACTATTCTTGTCTGGAGAATCCCATGGACAGAGGAGCCTGGCGGGCTACAGTCCACGGGCCCACAAAGGGTCAGACATGACAGGACGCACACACACGTTATTTGGGGGACTCATACACTTCCTATAAAAGCCGAGGGAGTGAGGACTGCAGTAAAAGGAAATCAGGCACCATTGAGAGTTTCTAATCTGGGCTCGCTTTATCAGCTGGGAATTCTGTCTGGCAGAATTTGTCATACACTTCAGGCCAGGCAGGGTCAGTCTATTTTCCGACAGATAGGAAAGTAATCCCAGGTGTTTAAAACATCTGGAGAGCACGTCAGGAGAGCTATTGAAATGACTCTCTGTGTCACACACGAGCACTCACATCAATCACCAGGCTCTAACTTGGTCCAGCAGTCACAGATACCATTTGAAGTCTGCTCCTTCCTTCAGCTGATTGGAGACCACTGTGCAGAGTCTGTGTCCATCCCCCGCAAAATGACTATGGAAAAGAGGAGAAAATAATCTTACAACTTCCCACAAAAACGAAGTATTTTAGAAATGACAGATGTCTTTTATTTTTTGCACGAACGGTTTTGTATTCATTCCTAACAAAGTTACAAACGCATGCTAAAAAGTAGTCACAGAGCAAAATTGCTGTCCGATTATCCTCTTTAGCTTACAGAGAGCATGGATTCTGCTCATTACATTTCTGTTCTGACACAGAATAGAATATACTGTTCCAGGAAGAAATTGCTTCTGTGCTACTTTGTATTTTCATTATTGTGTCCTAGGACTGTGTTAATTTGGTGCCGATTTTGCGTTTATTCTCAGAGGAGTAATTCAGAACTTAAATATGCTGTTTTATTTTATCACTTAAGTTATTTGAAAGATTTGATGTGTAATTTAGTTTTCCCATAAAGGTTATTGATAAAATATATGGTTAAGAATCAGTTACCTACTTAAACTAGTAAAAATTGAAGTAATTTATCACCAAATTTATATTTTCCCTTCAGATTTTACAGCAGAATACAGAAGGCATTGTTGTTTGTTTATTCACTCAGTCATGTTCGACTCTTTTGTGACCCCATGGACTGTAGCCCGCCAGGCTCCTCAGTCCATGGGATTCTCCAGGCAAGAATACTGGAGTGAGTTGCCATTTCCTTCTCCAGTAATCTTCCCAACCCATGGATCGAACCTGAGTCTCTTACATGTCCTGCATTGGCAGTCAGGTTCTTTACTGCTGAGCCACCAGGGAAGCCCCATAGAAGACATTGATAAGCTTAGAAGGAGGAAATCTCCGTAGAGGTCAGGACCATCGGTATAATTTTAAAAAACAGAAATGGGTGCACAATTATATACATTTCAGGATTTTACTTGACAATATGAAAGACTTATTTTTGGATGCACTAAAAAAAAAAAAGCAAAAACCAGCAGTGGAGACTCTAAGAGAAGAAGCATAACTCATTAGAAAAGCTTTCAGATTTCGTGTTTGTTAGAGGCACCATTCCTTGTAAATATTAAAATCCTATTTTTCAATGCTGAATGTAGGAATGACTACAATACATTTCTTACATGCTGATGCATTTAGGCATTTAGGTAAATTCAGTATCTTTACTGCAGCCCACAGGGACCAAAACGTACAGAAAGCCGCTGAATGGAAAGATATATGATAGAATGCTTCTGCTACTGACATTTTGCTCTTCAGATATTTACCTCTGTCCAACATTTACATGTTCATAAGTTCTCTTAGAACTGGCCAAGCTATAAAGGGCGTAAATATTAAGAATAACGTGCAATTTTAATTTTAATGCTTTTTTGAAGCTAGCTGATGTTTGCTAAAACAAAAAATTTTAATTAAAAATGTACTATTGAGAACTCACAAACTACATAAGTATAAAAGGAATTTTTAAAATTAAACTATCAAAGAATAGCTTTTGTGAGTTTCTATCATTTATACTTTTGAAGCTATTAAAGTTTAAAAGAGCACTAAAATAGTTTTGTTTTTAAAAAATAATATGGAGCAGACACCAGGGGGTGATTCAGAAGGCCTTGATTCTAGTCTTTGTTTACATATTTGACCAATTTTTAAAAATGTTTTCACAACCTTTGACTTATGTTTAAACTTTGTCTTCACATCCCAGGGGTGAGAGAAAGCCAAAAATAGATCTTTTCAGGACCTGTGTTGCTGCTATTCCTCGACTGCTTCCTGATGGGATGTCAAAACTTGAACTTATTGACCTGCTGGCAAGGTAGGTGAGGACTGTGGTGGGCATTATTTGACCAAAATCTATTTTAATCCTTTGTCATGATTCCTAAAAGAATGATCATTAAAAAATGGACATTTATTAATTCTCAGTACTATCTAGCATGCCCAGGAAGAGTAAAGAAATGTTTTTGGTTTCGGGTTTTTTTTTAACTCCCATGCTCAAGAGGTTTAAAATTCAATATAGAAGCAAAGACATAAGCACATAAGGTAAGTAGTAATCTAAAGCCTGAACTTCGGCAAATTAATGGCACACAAAATATGTGATACCTGAAATCAGAGGGTGGGAGGATTACCATGATCTGGAGATGTCAGCAGGTGATTCCTGGGAGATGGTGGAAATTGAGCTGCCCTTGAAGGAAAGACAGAATCAGAAATGTAGAAGGAGTGACGTGAGGACAAGGACAGAGGCAGGACCAGGACATGAGATGGGTCTGTCCAGGAAAAAGTTCGTTCAGGATCTGATTCTCAATGTGAGACCCACACCCCTGGAGGGCCAAGAAACAGGATCCCAAACTAAGTCTTGTACCTCAGAAAGCTTCCAAAATCCATACATTTATCCCCCACCATCCTTCATAAGAATGCACAGTTCAGCTTGAACCTCAAGTTGATTTGCTTTGAATGAAATGATATTATTGTAGTTAAGTAAGCTTGATTTTTCTCACGTTGATCTGAAGTTGTGGTTGACAGTTATGCATGTCTTGAATTTAAAAATCATAAGTGACTTATAACCTGAATACATTTGGAAGACAAAATCATTAGAAATGGGGTTTGTGGAGAGGGTGGAGGAAGGAAGAACAAAAGTCATCATGATTTGAAAAAGAGAAGGAAACGGAGTTTGGAAACCCCATGATAAAAAGAAACAGAAATAAGACTGGAGAGGCATATTTTCAGCTAATCTTTACTACTAGCTGAGGTGTTTGGACTTGTGGAGAATAACATGATAAAAGAAAGTGTCATTTCCAGCTGGTTAATCTGATAATGGTGGGAAGCCCAGAGAAGGATAACAGATATTGATGCTGATTGTATTAAAGATGTATCATGCATAACTTTATTTATCCACGGGGCTTCCCTGGTGGCTCAGATGGTAAACAATCTGCCTACAATGTGGGAGATCCAGGTTCAATCCCTGGGTTGGGAAGAACCCCTGGACAAGGGAATGGCAACCCACTCCAGTATTCTTGCCTGGGAAATCCTGTGGACAGAGGAGCCTGGTGGGCTGTAGTCCATGGGGTTGCAAAGAGTCAAACATGACTGAGCAGCTAAGCACTTAGCACAGAGGGTGGATTCCCAATGAAGAATAAACATGGTGATTTGGAGGTGGGAAGAGCCAAGGAAGAAGGAGACCAAGATACTGTAAAGGACCATCCAGGCTAGTACGGAGTCTCCCAGAGTGATGGCAAAGACTGACAGTAAAGAAAAGCTGTGAGACAAGTGCCAAAGTCACCCCAAAATGTAGAGGCGCAGCCTGTCCGTTTGCCATAGACAGCAGCGGGGAGGGTGGTGTGACCAGAAGACCAGTGTTAATATTTCCACAGAGGAGAGATGCTAAATGAGAGGGCTTCAGGGGCAGTGTGGAAATCAGGGGACCAAAGACCACTCTCCGTGGCCACTCAGGTTCAACTGAACCTGTGTCTGACTCTTTGTGACCCCATGGACTGTAGTCCACCAGGCTCCTCTGTCCCTGGAATTTTCCAGGCAAGAGAATGAAGGGCCAGCATCTTGAAAGTTGTGGGGGAGGTGCCCCGAAATGGGAACAATACTGATTCCCTTGGGAAATCTTGAATTTTTTGCTTCTCTGCTTTGCCATTTGACTAGCCAAGTGATCTAGACAAAGTATTTAACCCCTCAGCCTGTCTTTCTTCACAAGCATGTTGAGAGGGCTGAAAGACAGAAGACCTGGCGGCACTTGGTTAATCTGAAAGAAAATGTGAACAGGGAAAAGACAGTTATCAGTTAAACTGAAGTAGAAGCAAAGTTCACTTATTTCAGTGACTCTCTAATTGGTGATGATTATGTAACTAAGCCCTTTGAAATGCTAAGTTTTTAAATGTTGTGCAGCCTTTTGGTAACATCTCTAGTGCTCTTTCACTGTAAATCTGAGTGGGAGACTCTTACCTCTGGAATCACCTTGACAACCCCGTTCAGTGACGCCTGGGTCTGCAGACCCTCCGTGCCTGGCATGTCAGGAGGGAATTCTGTCAGGCGTGGTTGGAATGGCAATGCTATTTATAGTGTATAGTGTTTATTATTGTGTACATTCTTACAAAGCCCAAAGCAACGGGTCCTGTTTTTATGAGGGGAAAGAACAAATAAATATTCTTGAGAGTTCAAGTCTCGGGGCGAAGTTGAGAAGATGACTGGACTTATATGGGAAGCCTGTGAAGAAGCCTTTTTTATAAGCTTCAAAAGAAGCTGGAGGCTGTTCTCTCAGGGGAAGGATAACTCAGAGAGCTGGCCCTCACACTGGCTCCATTAACCTGTGAGAAAATGATCCTCTTCAGCTCTCAAGCAGGTCACAAGACAGAAGTAAAGGAGCTGAAGGGCAGTAAATGTGGGATCCAAGCCTTCACTCACTTTATCCCCCTATATTCCTGTCACATATGGATTCAGCTGACTTCTGACACGGTCTCATCAGTGAGATGTGAGCCTTTTTTATTTCAGACAGTCTCGTGGTCACATCCATGGTACATTTTTACTGGAGAAAAACTTGGTTTGCTTCATAATCGGCAAAATAAGACCAACTTTCCTGCAGGCTCTGCTGCCCCTCACAGCTCAGTTCCCTGAATGAGTGTCGACTGAAAATATATATATACTGATATGGTGTGAAAGTTGTGTTAGGTTTTATTAGGGGCAAAGTAAGGGCTGTAGCCAGGGAGACAGCATTTCAGACAGCTCTGAGAAACTGCTCCAAAGAGGTTGGGGGAAGGTCAAGTACATATGTGATTTAGGTGAAGGGGAAATATGTGAAATCGAGCATATATCTTTTGCAGAAGGTTTCTGCTAGTCTCCTGAAGGCAACTGCTATTCATGAGGAGCACATGTCACCATGATGGATTTTCATGCTTTTCTAGATATGAGAAGATATAAGAATTAGGCTCATAAAATCTTCTCCTGAAAATATCTTACTATTTGAAGGCCTGCTCTGCCAGTTTTTCCCAGAGCACAGTGTGCCTCATTCCTGATCTCCATCCTGAACTCCTTTAGAAGGTGTTGAAGGTCAGCAGCTGAAATGGCTCATAATTTAATCTTTGTAGAGGTAGATGGCATGTGTCAGTTTTTAGTGAACACGAGTTTCAAGGATTTGTCCTCCAGAGGCTCCCTTCCCAGCAGTTCAAGTCAAAGTGAAAAGTGAAAGTGTTAGTTGCTCAGTCGTGTCCAACTCTTTGCAACTCCATGGATTATAGCCCGCCAGGCTCCTCTGTCCATGAAATTCTCAAGGCCAGAATACTGGAATGGATAGCCTTTCCTTTCTCCAGGGTATCTTCCCAACCTAGGGATCAAACTTGGGTCTCCTGCATTGCAGGTGGATTCTTTACTGTCTGAGCCACAAGCAAAGAAGGGGGAGCTTACTCTTCTCCTTGGCAGTTGCCATCTTTTTTCTTTTTCACCTCCCAAATGTTTCCCGCTCTGCCCTTGACAACAGGAAGGACCTGTCCACCCAGCAGTCCACAGGCTCCTTCATCAATTCCTGTAGCACTCTAGTTGCATTCAGGGTTTGCTATTCCATATTTACCCTCCTTTCAAAAATATGAAATAGGTTTGTGAGAATTAAACAATGCATACAAATCACTTAACATCAGGGCTAGAACACAGTAAGCTCTGAGCAAATGTTAGTTATTATTTTTAGGCATCTTTGAATCTGAATAACATACTATGCCATGATGTACAGTGAAGTTTCATATACATGATGTTAGGAAAGTGGGCACACATTCATTCCTATTTTCAGACAAGGAGCTTGAATTTCAGAAGAGTAAAAGTCGGTTGCTCAAATTTATAGAATTTTCCTGAAGCGGAATGGAAGTGACAGATGTCATTGGTTTTATGCAAAATGACAAACACATTCTTTTTTTTACACATATATACACATTTATTAACAAGTTAATATAACTTCTTCAAGATTGTTAGGATCAAATGAGCCTATGTGTATTAAGACATTTTTATAAGCTGTACACTATTTTCAAGCAGTATGTGCTGCTATAATTATTGTTCAGTGGTAAAGCCCAAATGCTCTTGTCACACAGATACAGTTCACTGTGTCCCTACCATTTCCTAGATGCTATGCTGCAGGGGCTAAAATTTGGAGCAAGTTACATCACTTCTTTGCCTTAGGTTTTCTTTTTTTTTTTTTTTTTCATTTTATGATCTTCATGATAAAGATTTAAGTAAATAAGATAGTGACAAACACATTTTATGTAGTATTTCTTTTCAGTTGGTAGAACTTTCAGGTCATGCATTCACAGTTCCACAACCTTTGGTGGTATCTGAAAAATACTTATAATTTACCATTCATCGTTGGTTCTTTAGCCTATGTGTATATAGCAGAGGGTGGCTGTTTTGAGTAGCCAGGTGAGATCTATAGACTGAATCACATACTACCTCAATAAACCACTTAATCATTTTTTTTTACTTTATAATTTTATCTTACTATTTTTTAACTTTTTATTTTGTACCGCAGTATAGCCGATTCAGTTCAGTTCAGTCACTCATTCATGTCTGACTCTTTGCGACCGCATGAACCACAGCACGCCAGGCCTCCCTGTCCATCACCAACTCTCAGACTCCACCCAAACCCGTGTCCATCGAGTCAGTGATGGCATCCAACCATCTCATCCTCTGTCATCCCCTTCTCCTCCTGCCCTCAATCTTTCTCAGCATCAGGGTCTTTTCAAATGAGTCAGCTCTTCGCATTAGGTGGCCAAAGGATTGGAGTTTCAGCTTCAACATCAGTCCTTCCAGTGAACACCCAGGAGAAGGAAATGGCAACCCACTCTGGTATTCTTGCGTGGGAAATCGCATGGACAGAGGAGCCTGGAGGGCTGCAGTCTATGGGATTGCAAAGAGTCGGACATGACTTGGCAACTAAACAATATGGCCAATAAACAGACAATGTTTGTGACAGTTTCAGGTGAACAGCGAAGAGACTCAGCCACACATTACATGTATTAAATAATACATGTCTCCATTCTCCCTCGAGCTCCCCTCCCATACAGGCTGCCACATAACACTGAGCAGAGTTCCCAGTGCTACACAGTAGGTCCTTGTTAGACCACTTCATCTTATTTCTGCATTTTAATTGAGATGTAGTTCAAAGCCCTGTAAATAGTGGAAGCTCATTCTCTTAACCCCTTAGAGAGGAAATTTCCACCGCTTCTTGTGAACATTGCAGAGGTTAACAGTCCACTTGTCAGCACGCGTCGCTCCTCTTGGAAACCCTTGTCTCCCTCTGGGCTTTCCCTTCACAACCATTTCTTCCCCTTCTGCCCTTGGTGATGTTGTGGGCCAGCAGGTCCCTCACATGCCTGATAACCTTTGGTCGGTCCTGCCAGAGTTGAGAGGAGGCTGTCCCTCCTAATGGAGCTTTTCTTCTGGGTATAGTTTGTGAATTTGCAATCACTCCCAACGCACCTCAAGCAACAAAACTCTTCAAAGCAACTGAGCTGACTCCACCTGAAGTGGAGCTCACCTTTACAGAAGTATTTTTGGTTCAGTGGTTTGTCTGTCTGACCAATGCAGAATGTGGCCTCGCTCAGGCTCTGTGTTGTCCCCACTTTACCCACATCCTTACTCAGCGTAAGTGTCCCAGTGCTCACACTACGCCCCTGACCTGGATCACTTCAAGCAGGGCCTCGGGACCATTGGCCGTCGCCACCTGTTGAATCAGACCACTCTGGTCCCTGCACCCTGTGCCAGCCACCAGTGGAGAGGGGGACGAGGGGATGGCACACGCAGTTGATATTGGCAGTAGGGGTTTTTTGGGTGTGCCTGACTCCTGTGTCACGGTGGAGTCCTTTCAAGCCCTGTCGGTGATCTTGTCTGTAACCATATACCTGTGACCCCATTTTCAGCTCCTGGAAACCAGATCAACTTAGAAATTTTCCCTCAGGTCCCCCAAGCTGGTCAGACTTCCTGAGTTGCCTTCTGTAAACGTCTCCCTTCTCTCTCAGTTGCAGCCTCCAGATTCTCACAGGACTGTCATTTATTGTAATCACAGGTGTTTATGTTACAGGCAGGAACCCGTCCTTTTCCGGTTTCTCAGTGGGATGGCCCTGCTGGGGTTTGGGGCGCCCTCTCCTCAGCCGCTCCTCACTCGCTGGACCAGGAGGCTGCGAGTAGGTCGGCTAGCACCATACAGCCTTCCGGCACTTCCTGCATCCTCAGGATGGCTGAGCATCTTTCTCGTTTACCTCTGAGTCTTCTTTTCCTTTTTAGTTAGCTAAAATCTTTTTCCCGCTTTCTCTTTTATAATATTCAATCCCATGTGCTTCACAAGAGGATGCTGTGATTATCGGGTTAAAAATCTAACACAAGTGAAAATGAGAAAGTTCTGGGTGGAAGAAGCAGCAGTTGTATGTGATTACGCAGCTCCGTACTCAGACTGTCCAAGGAATGGTGCGGGGGTAGGGGGGACCCCGACCCTTCTTGCAGCTTCTTCCTCTTCTCTCTCACCTGCTGCCACTCAGTCTTGCCTTGATACATTATTTTCACCCCATCTCAGTTCTGTGACACTGGACCTTTTTCTTCCACAAACATTCCACTTCTGTTATTAACTGGGCCTTTTATTCCCAAAGCTCTCTCGCCTCCCTGGTCCTGTCTCTTCATACTCCAGGAATGTTTTTGAGTGTTTTCACCAGTCAAGCATGTGAATGCCATTATTTCAAGAGCAGTGGTCACCAAAAATAGCAAGGACTGCACCAACTTCAGGCTGTCAGAGTCCTTAAAATGATCCCACACTGTCAGTTGAAAGTGAAGACAGATTCCAGATTGAAAATTGTGAATGATGACAAAATGAGATGAAGAGTAGAGTGAGTCTCGTTGGAAATCGGAAAGTACTGGACTTCTTAAAAGCTTCATCTAAATGGACCGTGCCATGGCTTTTATCTTGACTTTAAAGATATGTACTTGCCTAATTTCTTATATATAATAAAATAGCACAAACTGGGTGGTTTCCATAACAGAAATGGATTGAAATACAAAGGAAGTTTGTAATGTCCTTCCTGAGTCCTTAATTAGAAGCCCCAGGTTTAAGACCTCTGCGTGTTCTTTTAGCAACTGTGGTCTGCTTGATAATTGCAGACTTAATAGCAAGTCTGCCCTGAAGAATTAGCTCTTCCTTCTCAGCATCTTTGTAGAACTTGACTTGCTTTTAGAACAGAAAATACATCTTTCCAGCTTTTGCCTGGTTATCCAGTCAAATTTGGACCAATTAGTGTACTTCATGCTCTAAAGCAGTAGTCCCCAACTTTTTTGGTACTTGGGATCAGTTTCACGGAAGACAATTTTTCCACAGACGGGGCGATGGGCAAGGGGGTGGTTTCAGGGTGAATCAAGCTCATTACATGTATTGTGCACTTTATTTCTATTATTATTACATCAGCACCACCTCAGATCATCAGGCATTAGATCCCGGAGGTTGGGAACCCCTGCTCTAGAGAATAAGGATATTCCATATCAAGTTTTTGAAGTACTGTTTATTCAAAAATAAGTAAGTGTTCCAGACCTGTTTTGTGGAGAAAACTTTGGATTAAAGATGAGAAGTCCTGAGCTGGAATCCCGGACTTTGAGAAAGTTGCTTAACCACTCTGGTTCACAGTTTCTTTTTCTACTGGTTGAGGATATTATGTTCTATTTAATGGGGGCCCCTGTTGACTCGGCCACCTTCTTCTTAACACTAAACACTTCCAGGCTGCTGAGCCCTGGAAATTCTGCGTCCTCGGTATCATCACTCACCGTCTCTCCCTTCCTCGCGTCTTCTCTTCCTTGGGTCAGGCCCCCACCACTTGGTGCCCGAGTCACTGTAATGACCTCCCAGATGGTCCTGCCCTCAGTCTTGTGACTTCTTCAAGGCACCCTCCGTATTCCTGCCTAACTTTTTTTTTCTCAGATGTGAGCCTCATCGTGTTGCTTCCCCCATAACTTTCAGAATCAGTTCATTTTCTTCCGGTAATAATAGCTCACAGGTACCAGGGGCTCACATGTCCTCCATGCTTGGTGTGGTGCCCAACACTGTGCGTGGATAATCTCGGAGAAGCTCACAGCAGGTTTATGAGATACAAGTACAGCTGTTATCCCAATCTTCCGATTGAGGCTCAGAGGCTGAGATGTTCAGCAACTAGCATGTGGTCACATAGCTGTACGTGACAGAGGCAAGACAGTGATCAGGTGTTCTGAGTCCAGAGTGCACACACTTAACCTCTAGTGCTATGTCACCTCCTTGGGTGGCCCACAGACCCTCTGCCAAACCGCCCCTGCTCCCTCTCCTGGCCTGTCTCACGCTTCATTCCACCTAACACTCTACCCAGTAAACACAGCCAATCTAAGGGCTGAATCTTAGGAGGGCCTCAAAAATGTGTGTATATTAAATAAGTGAATGAGTAAATCTGTAAAGAGTGATGTTAGCTCTAATTCTGCATACCAATGTTGAGATTTAATATTATTGTGTTCTAGCTTAAATCACAAATACACTGTTATTCTTCAGTTGACAAACTCAAGATTTCTCAGCTTTGGCCTTATCAGCATTTTATTTTACATGAATGTTGATAGAAGCTTTATTTCTTATAATCAAAACACAGAAACTATCCTTGTGCCATTCAGGGTGAATATTAAACAATGATATAGCCATAACATGTAATATTAATCATAGAATAAGCTGTTGACTATCAGCATTTTAGGCCAGATAATTCTTTGTCATAGGCATTGTCCTGTGCATTGCAGGATTATTAGCAGCATCCTTGGCTTCTACCTCTACACAGATACCAGGAGCACCCTCCCAAGTTATGGCAACCAGTAATGTCTCTGAAAGTGAAAGTGAAGTCGCTCAGTCATGTCCGACTCTTTGCGACCCCGTGGACTGTAGCCTACCAGGCTCCTCTGTCCGTGGGATTCTCCAGGCAAGAATACTGCAGTGGGTTGCCATTTTATTCTCCAGGGGATCTTCCCAACCCAGGGATCGAACCTGGGTCTCCCCATTGCAGGTAGATGCTTTACCCTCTGAGCCACCAGGGAAGCACAATGTCTCTAGTCATTGCCAAAAATACTTTGGTGGAGGCAAAACCAGTTGAGGATAACTGACCTAACTTTTAATTGTTCATTTTCACTTAACTTCTGGATGAGTCCCTTAGTTTCTCCAGTACCATCTTAAAGAGTGGTAAGCTTTGATACTATTATAGCTTATTTTATAGTCAGTAATGTATTAAAAAGTATGTACAGCTAAAGGCAACATGGGATCTTGGATTGCATTCTGAAACAGGAAGGACATTAATGGAAAACTGGTGAAATCTGAATAAAATCTGTATTTTAGTTAATAGCATCAAACCAATGTTAACATCTTAGTTCTAATCAACTGCCATGGTTACATAAGATGTTAACATTAGAGAAGCTGACTGAAAACTGTCATACTATTAGGTGTTCAGTTCAACTGCTCAGTTGTGTCCAACTCTTTGCAACCCCATGAACCATAGCACGCCAGGCCTCCTTGTCCATCACCAGCTCCCAGAGTCCACCCAAACCAATGTCCATTGAGTCGGTGATGCCATCCAACCATCTCATCCTCTGTCATCCCCTTCTCCTCCTGCCCTCAATCTTTCCCAGCATCAGGGTCTTTTCCAATGAGTCAGCTCTTCGCATCAGGTGGCCAAAGTACTGGAGTTTCAGCTCCAGCATCAGTCCTTCCAATGAATATTCAGGACTGATTTCCTTTAGGATGTACTGGTTGGATCTCCTTGCAGTCCAAGGGACTCTCAAGAGTCTTCTCCAATGCCACAGTTCAAAAGCATCAATTCTTCTGTGCTCAGCTTTCTATATAGTCCAACTCTCAAATCCATATATGACCACTGGAAAAACCATAGCTTTGACTAGACGGACCTTTGTTGACAAAGTAATGTCTCTGCTTTTTAATATGCTGTCTTATAATTTTCCTGCCAAGGAGTAAGTGTCTTTTAATTTCATGGCTGCAATGACCATCTGCAGTGATTTTGGAGCCCAGAAAAATAAAGTCAGCCACTGTTTCCACTGTTTCCCCATCTGTTTGCCATGAAGTGATGGGACCGGATGCCATGATCTTAGTTTTCTGAATGTTGAGCTTTAAGCCAACTTTTTCACTCTCCTCTTTCACTTTCATCAAGAGGCTCTTTAGTTCATCACTTTCTGCCATAAGGGTGGTGTCATCTGCATATCTGAGGTTATTGATATTTCTCCTGGCAATCTTGATTCCAGCTTGTGCTTCCTCCAGCCCAGCGTTTCTCATGATGTACTCTGCATGTAAGTTAAGGTAACCCATTTTCAGACACAGATAAAAGCAGAGCCCTACATGTGTTCCTTTATCGCTATAGAAGAAAAACTAGTAAATGACGTCATTGTCTTTATTCATCTTACAGGCTCTCAATTCATATGGATGATGAACTGCGACATATTGCCCAAAATTCTCTTCAGGGTTTACTTGTTGATTTCTCAGACTGGAGGGAAGATGTCCTGTTTGGCTTCACCAACTTCCTGCTTCGGGAAGTAAATGACATGCATCACACACTCCTTGATTCATCCCTGAAGCTCCTGCTCCAGCTGCTCACCCAGTGGAAACTGGTCATACAAACGCAAGGAAAAGTCTATGAACAGGCCAACAAAATCAGAAATGCAGAGGTAATTTTCACACTCTTCCCATTATTTGATGTTCTTTTACAGGATATATATATATATATATATATATATATATATATATATATATATATATAAGTGGCAGCCCAGAGAACCTTCTGGGTTCTTATTTTTAGCTACCTAGGAACTTTCTTCCAAAGGGTGACCCTGAGTTTTTTCAGCTGCTTAAACTGTGACCAAGAAACTCGGGACATGATTATGTCACATCAGGTTAGATTTATTAACAAGGCATTTAGAAAGTAGAAACTTTTCTTTCAGAGAATTAGGTTTCAAAATCTGTTTGTAAGAGCAGATGACCATAGGGAAGAGATAATAGAGGTGGATGTGGATCTAGATATAGATGCGGAGATGGATCTAGGTATGGATATGTATCTAGATATGCATACAGATCTAGAGCTGAATGTGGGTATGAATTAGGATTTAGAACTAGATATGAATGTGCGTATGGGTCTAGATGTGGATATGAATCTAGAGTAGGTATGGATATAGATATTGGTATGAGTCTAAGGCATATGAATATAGATACATGAATATAGAGGTGGAGTGGATTATAGAGGTAGATATAGATATGAATCTAGAGCAGATATGGATATTAATCTAGAGCAGATATGGGTATGAGTCTAAGGCATATGAATATGAGTATAAATATGGAGTTGGATGTGCATTATAGAGGTTGATGTGGATATGAATCTAGAACAGATATGGGTATAGATATGAATATGGATATAGGGTTAGATGTGGATGTGGATTATATAAAAGTTAGCTGCCCACCGGTTTCTTTTGTCCCTAGTCAGGCACAAATGAGTTGCTTTCTCCACTATCCAGAGAAGAAAGTAGTCTTGCGGTTTCTTTATTCTTTCACGCCTCGAACCTGAATGGTAAAAAATAATAACATTTTGAAGAGCATTCCTCATTTACACTGAGGGAGAGTGTAATCAGAGGAGAACCCAGGCAGCATGACTTGGCGTTGGCAATGAGCCCACAGAGGAACTGTCTGGCTGCAGAAGAGCTTAACTGAGGGTCTGAGGAATGTCAAGGCTCAGGAAGTATGAGAATATTTAGATCCCAGATGGGCTGACCTCAGAGAGAAGGTTCAGGGCATTTCTCCTTCCTTGTGTCCTACACTCGCCAAAAGATGACAAGGAGGAAAACAAGGGTTACCTCTGCTTATAAAAGGAAGCGTGAAATGAAGGCGGAATCTGCGCTGTTGTCTGCTCTTGTTTTAGACTCATTTGGTTTGGGAACTTTCAGAACCCTTCTCATTAACGTGTAAAACCCAGGTTAAAAACCAACATGGAAACAGGTCACCAAATCTGACTAGAAAGTCAACGTTTGAAACTTGAATTTAATGGTAACTAAAATAGAGAATTCACTATAGAGAATTTAAGTAAAACCAAATTAGGTCACTTTAAATATATAGGGTCATCTCAAATGGTGTGGATGGAAGCAGTTGTTATTCTTACTAATAGTCTTTGAAAAGATATTCCTGTTTAGAACTACCAGAGGGTTGATGGTATTCCAAAGTAGTAAGTGGTCTGAAAACAAAAAGGGATCTGTGATATTCCATGAATGATAATGAATTCATAGACAAGTCTGGTTCTAAGCCAGCATAATTTTTATTAGTATTACAAGGTCAAATGTGCCAGATGTACATAGAAGAGTGGCGACTTCTTCCACTGTTGTTTTTCTGAGCACATTTTTTTTTTTTCATTGCACGACAGCTAATTGCCAATGGCTCCAGCCACCGAACCCAGTCGGAGCGAGGCCCCCACTGCAGTGTACTCCACGCCGTGGAAGGCTTTGCCCTGGTTTTACTCTGCAGTTTCCAGGTGGCCACACGCAAACTGTCTGTTTTAATACTCAAGGAAATTCGAGCTTTATTTGTCGCTCTGGGTCAGCCCGAGGTATGGATTTTTTTTCTGAATTTTCCAGTTCATATCTTTCAACAGTTTCAAAGTTTAAAAACTGTAAAGAATGCATTACTGTTTTATGTACTTTCATGTCACATGATGTCAACAAATAATTTTTGAAAGAGGGTGGGTTTTTAATTGTGCAATCGTACTCTTGATCTGCAGGAACTAAGTTATATATTCTGTGGGCAATAGAATAGACCATTCCTGATTTTCTACATGATGGTACTTTGGGAAGAAGTGAATCTTATGATTAAGTAACAGAACATTTTCTTTCATAATGTTCAGTGTATATAGAATTAAGAAGTTGTTATTACATTTATAGTAGAGAATGAACTTGAGAAAACAATGCATTCCATTTAGAATGAGCAAAGTGTCAAACATTGTAGCTTACTGAAAGTTGTTTTATCTCAATAGTGGTACAAAAATGGCATCACAAGAAAACATGTCCTCTTGAGACAAGAGAAATGAGCTGATTAATAACCATGATTGTCTCCATCTATTCTTCTGCACTTGGTCAAGTGCTCTATGCCCTAGTTTAGGTTAAGGGCTAAAGTTAAGGTTCATTGCCTGTCGGCACAGGTTCCCAAACACTATCCATAGGTTGATGTAAGAAGGACATACTTCACATGCTTATTTAGAAAAATGCTACTTTCCATTTTCTTGTTTTTAACCACTAATCTTGGTTTTATGATCCTCAAAATGATCATTGTCTTTACAAAATATTTTCAAATGTATCCTAGTCCTTTCTGTTCACATTTCTACAGCAAGCTTTCTGATGTGTTTTAGTACATCTCTGGAATCTAGTGAACGGATATCTTAAGACATGGTGTATTTTGATAAACCTTCACTAAGTCTCTATAGTAATAATGATAATTATTATTGTGAGGCTAATAATTACCTGAGAATAACCTCAGGTATAACCTCACAAGAATCTGAGAATCAATACTGTTTTTGTACCCATTGCACAGATTCTTAGAGTAAGGTTTAAAAGGGAGGTTAAATGCCATACCTAAAATCAACAGCTAGGATGTGGCAGAGCTAGAATTGAAAACCATATTTATATATGCCTCTAAAGCCCAGGTTCTTTGCCACTTCAGCAAGCTGTGTTAAATGTGCTTGTCATATGGTACTTTCTTTAACCAGCCACAGCTGGTCTTTTTGGTGTAAATTTTTTTATTGAGATACAAGCAACATATAACATTATTTGTTTCAAGTGTACAGCATTCCATAGTTGTTTATATTGTGAAACGTTCACCACAACAAGTAATTAACATCCATCACCACTCATGGCTATAGAATCTTTTTTTTCTTGTGGTAATTTTTAAGATCTACTCTCTTAGCAACTTTTAAATTTGCGATACGGTATTGTTAACTCTAGTTGCCATGCTGTATACATCTGTGTGATTTACTGATTTTAGAGCCAGAAGTTTATACCTTTTTTATTCCTTTTCCCATTTTGCCACCCCTTCCCCAACCCCTGGGGACCAATTAATCTGTTCTCTGTATCCATAAGCTTGGTTGGTTTTTTGTTTGTTTTTTCCAGCCACAACTTTTTTGAAATCGTTCTCATTCATATGTGAGTATGAATGAGGACATTCCAAGTAAGGACATTCCAAAGCTTTCCTATAAGGGTTCTAAGTAAATGATTTCATATTTCTGAGCCTCTCTATATTAAAGAATGGCAAATATACACATGTTCATGTGTATACACACTATTCATGTAGAAGAATTTCCTGTAAGATGTTTTCTCTTGTGCTTTTTTTTCCAATTTGCCTCTTTTACCAAATAGCTGTGCCCAACATAGGGACCACAGAGAGGGTGTGGTCAGTCTCCAGTACACTTTCTTTGGGACTGAAATTCAGTCACAATCAACAATTAATGTTATTTTAGCAGATCAGTGACTTAAGTATGTAGCCTTATCATGGTCTGGCAAAGCATACTCTTGTGGCTTTTGCATTCCTTAAAATTAATGACAACCTGAACACTTTAATGAATAAGGTGTGATCCTGAGGTTTAGATTCCAGACTCAATAAGTATGTTACATGAGTTTTTGAAATTGAAGTGTCTTTTCAGTACAAGGTCAAATTGGAGTTCTAATTTTCTTCCGCTGAGACTTGTAAGACTAAACTCAGAACCACAGGGAATTTTACCCACTACCTTTCACACCTCGGCACTCACTTTACTGTGAGAAAACCCTTATCACTGCCTTGCAAGCTGTTCTGCTTCTTGTGCCGGACAAAGGCGGTGGGGAGGGTGGAAGGGCTCATTTTCCCACGGAGAGTAATCACCTCCCTTCTGTACAGGATGATGACAGACCTATGATTGATGTCATGGATCAGCTAAGTTCTTCCATCCTCGAAAGTTTTATTCATGTAGCAGTTTCGGATTCAGTAAGTACACATTTGATCCTGCTTGCTGATAATCCTTAAGTATAAGCTCTGGGCCTCTCTGGAAAGGAGATATGGAGAAAAAACCATGTAGAAGAATTCTGGGGTTTTATGTCAGGTTAATAAACTGACACAGATGTACTTAGGAAAACAAGACTTAAGTTTTTTAGATACTAGCTCTGGAGCCCTTCAGATAAATTTAAAAGAAGATTTTTGAGGCTTCCCTCATGGTCCAGTGGCTAAGACTCTGCATTCCCAATGCAAGGGGCACAGATTGGATCCCTGGTCGGGGAATTAGATTCCACATGCTGTAACTAAACTCTGGCACAGCCAAATAAATAAAAACATTATTTAAAACAGAATTTGAGTCTGAGGAAGATAGATAATTTTGCAAATTGAAACCAGAAATTGCTCAGGATCCTTTAAAAATTATTGGTTTTATTTATTACACTTAAAGCTCTATATAGCCTGTATTAATGTGGTGCTTTACAGTTTACAAGATGCTTTCACAGCTATTCTCTTTTTTTAATAGAAACTCAAAAATGATGAGGCCGTAGTTACACAGTATGTTAGGGTCTGAACTTGACCATACCTGGACTCTGAGTGTAATAGAGCTTGACACAAGCTGCTACACAAATACATTCTTTGTCTTATTTTATTTTTTTAAATTAATTCTTATTGGACAGTCTTTGTTTTAAAGAGCATATTGGTAACTTTTTAATTTGTGATCAAGTAGAAGGGAAATTGAAACGGATTTTAATTACTTGATTTAAAAAAATCAGTATAGCACAGTAATGAGGCTTGGATTGATTTTAGGTAAAGAACTGAACGGAGGCAGAGCAGATCTGTAGAACTGACACTGCTGATGCCCCTTGTGTATTCCAGGCAAATAATATAAATGAAGAGAAGCTTATTTGACAAAGAGCTATAAATAAACGTAAAAGCTAAAGGCATTTGTGAGCTTTTCTAACTGAGATTGAACAGAGGTCCCTATTTTTAGCAGCCCTGTTCTTGCTTGGGGTTGTAATATTAACAGCAATTACTAAAACTAATGGAATTACTAAAACTATTAGCCAAGCAATGCAGACCTTAACAGTAATACTGAATAGTGCTACCTCCCTGGTGGCTCAGTGGTAAATAACCTGCCTGCAGTGCAGGAGACCTGGGTTTGATCCCTCGGTTGGGAAGATTCCCTGGAGAAGGAAATGGCAACCTACTCCAGTATTCTTGCCTGGAGAATCCCATGGAGCCTGACGGGCTATAGTCCACGGGTTCGTACACAATCAGACACGACTTAGGGACTACACAACAGCCACCACCACCTCTTCGTTTAGAAATTCAGTTGCTTTTACACTGAATGAGACCATCAGGTGTAATTGTTTTATACACTTACTTGTTTCCCTTCAGATCATATTCTGTTCAGGTGATTTTGTTCTGTGTTTATCAGAATCTAAATCTTGAGTTGGGATGACCAGGTCAGCAGGGACGCATGTAAGAAGATGCACAGAAAGGGGAGCAGAGGCGTGGGGGGAAGCATTTGGCCCATTAACCATGGAGGCCACAGGGCCACCCCTCTGCTCCATGGGAACTCAGAGACCCCGAAGGTGAAATGGAGCACTTTAAAAACCTGACAGATATAACAGCAATTCTATCTCCTGGCCCAACAGCTAGATTATTTGAAACTTTCCTCAAGTTTGATAGTCTGGACTTAAAAGAAAATGAAATACATGAAACTGTGTGTTATCAATATGTGAGTATATATCTATATGTATAGATATTAAGTATAGATACAGGTATCTTTTTGGCACTAGTGGTAAAGAACCCGCCTGCCAATGCAGGAGACATCAGAGATACTGGTTTGATCCCTGGGTTGGGAAGATCCCCAGGAGGAGGAAATGACAACCCACTCCAGTATTCTTGCCTGGAGAATCCTAGGCAAGAGGAGGAGGGGCCTGGTGGGTTACAGTCACAGGGTTGCACAGAGTCAGACAGGACTGAAGTGCTTTGCACGCACGTAGCATGCATCTTTCAAAGGGTTTTAGAATATATTCTGGCTTGATATCATAGGACAAAAATAAGTAGGGATAACTAACCTCTAAAAAGCATCAGTAAAATGCCCTTCTTAAAAGGGATTGCATGTAGCCATCTCCCTAAGCCACAGGGAACGTATTTCAGTCCAAGTAAAGACTCTTGAGAGTCCCTCGGACTACAAGGAGATCAGTCCTGGGTGTTCATTGGAAGGACTGATGTTGAAGCTGAAACTCTAATCCTTTGGCCACCTGATGCAAAGAGCTGACTCATTGGAAAAGACCCTGATGCTGGGAAAGATTGAGGGCAGGAGGAGAAGGGGACGAGAGAGTATGAGATGGTTGGATGGCATCACCGACTCAGTGGACATGAGTTTGGGTAAACTCTGGGAGTTGGTGATGGACTGCGTGCTGCGGTTCATGGGGTCGCAAAGAGTCAGACACAACTGAGTAACTGAACTGACTGACTGACTGAAAGGTAAACAAAATCATGGCTTAAAAAAAAAAGAAAACTAATTACAGGGACTTACCTGTGGTCCAATGGTCAGAACTCTTGAGTTTCCACTGCAGGGCACACAGGTTCAACCCCTGGTTGAGGAGCTAAGATTCCACATGCTGCAGGGGGCAGCAAAAAAAAACAAACAAACATCTAATTACAGAGGTAATAACACACAAATCTCAGAGATTAGTAACTTTTCAGAAATGTAAATTGGCACATCTGTGGTTGAGTTTAACTAATGTCGTATATTTGTTTGACAAGTATTTAGTGGTCAGCTCCTGGGTACTAGTGTGTGGGGCTCTGTGACATTGAAATGTCACTTCTGCTACCCACAGCCTCACGTAGGAATGACCATGACTGCAAGCCCATGTCTGGTGTGGCGGGAGGGCCGTGGAAGGGGTGTTTCAGAGTCCAAGCTGGGCCCATGGCAGAGGTAGACGGGCAGAGCACTGTGGAGGAAGAGGCATCGGGCCAAGGCGAGGACGTGGACCTTGCAGCTCAGCATCGCGTTATCGCCTGCTTCTTGCACCTGCAGGCAACCTTACCCTTGACCCACAGCGTGGACCTGCAGTGGCTGGTGGAGTGGAACGCCGTCCTGGTCAACAGCCATTACGATGTGAAGAGCCCTTCCCACGTCTGGATTTTCGCCCAGTCTGTCAAGGACCCCTGGGTGCTCTGCCTCTTCAGCTTCCTCCGGCAGGAGAACCTGCCCAAGCACTGCCCCACCGCCCTCAGCTACGCCTGGCCCTACGCCTTCACGCGGCTACAGTCTGTGATGCCCCTGGTGGACCCGAAGTAAGGGGTCCCTATGCTTCCCTCTGTTTTGCTTGTTTTACCGTAATTTCCCCCTTTTACATTTTATATCAGAGATCAGGATAGAATCCTCTAGCTTCTGAACAGGGCTTCCCAGGTGGCGCTAGTGGTTAAGAACCCCACTGCCAATGTAGGAGACATAAAGAGTTTCTGAACATCCTACTACAGAATTCTTAGTGTTGAGTAAAAACAGGTTAAAAGTTCATGTCTGGAGCTAGTTTTTTTCCTCCCTTAATTATCAGTGTGATTATCTGACTATAGAATCTCAGCCTGTTACTGGTTGAAAGGGTAGAAAGTTCTATTTAGCTCTCCAACCAAGAGAGGCATTCCCTGTCCAGACAGGCAGTCCTGGACAGGTAATTGTTCAACTCAGTTGGGGCCCTTCGCAGCATCTTTGTTGAATAAGTGATACTTTAAAATCCAGAACTTAGTTTTCCCTCTTGTTTTTGACTCCGTGTTTCTAGTAGCCCAATTAATGCCAAGAAAACCAGCACAGCCGGCAGCGGAGACAACTATGTTACGTTGTGGAGAAATTACCTTATTCTTTGTTTTGGAGTTGCAAAACCCAGTATAATGAGCCCAGGACACTTACGAGCTTCCACTCCAGAAATAATGGCCACGACACCTGATGGTACAGTGAGCTACGATAACAAGGTGACATGACATGCTTCAGAAGAATTATTCTGTAAGGTTTTTTTTTAGCTTGTTTGTCTAGAGTTCACAGTGCACACTGCACTGTGCCTGCCATCTGGAGTATATGGGATCAGATTTTTCATCCTACACATTTCTAAATTCCATTGAGTGTCTGTGTGAATAATTTATTATTCCTCCCCTGACAATTGGGAAACTGAAAATAAAGGGAAGTTAAGAAACTTGCTGAAAATCGTAGAGTGACGTGTATTTATCAATGCCCTGAGGGTTGGTGTCCCACATACTGCATTTCTCTCACGCCTCACCGAGTGTTCACCTTTAAACTGGGTCTTGATTAAATTATCTTCTTAAAGATGGTTTTGTGGATTTACATAGTTGTTTTCTCGATTAATTGATTTTAATTGGAGGGTAATTACTTGACAATATTGTGATGGTTTTTGTCATACATCAACATGAATTGGCCACAAGTATACATGTGTTCTCTCCCCATCCTGAACCCCCCTACCACCTCCCTCCCCACCCTATCCCTCTGGGTTGTTCCAGAGCTTTGGGTGCCCTACTTCATGCATTGAACTTGCACTGGTCATCTCTTTTACATATGGTAATGTACATGTTTCAATGCTGAGATCCCCTGTGGCTCAGTAGTTTTGTTGTTTTTTTTTTAAGAAGACTGTTAGAATGTTCTTTGGATTTTGTGTTCCAGGTGAAAATTGCATTCATTGTGTTGTTTTTCAATTTACGTGTTTGTTTGTTTTTTTCCCTGAAATGATGGCAGTGCCTTGGGATGTGATTCAGTACTTGAAAACTGTTATAATGGAATCATCATTTGGCTAAAGGAAGCCTCAATTATCATGTTACCTCTTTTTCACTTTTCATCAACTTGTTTCAGGCCATAGGCACCCCGTCGGTGGGCGTTCTGTTAAAGCAGTTGGTGCCTTTGATGAGACTTGAGGGCATTGAGATCACAGAGTCCTTAGTTTTAGGATTTGGAAGGACAAATTCCCTTGTCTTCAGGTACGGTAATCTTGTTCTGAATTCGTTTATACTCCTGCTCTCATAGTTCCTGCTTCTAATTCAAGTTTGAGTTTGCGTGTTGGCGTGTGCCTGGCGAGGCTGCAGGCTTTGCACGGTTCCCTTTATGTCCTCATGGGTTTTCGTGCATGTGACATTGCCATTGCCTCAAATTTCACTTTCAGTCATTGCAATTCTGGTTTTACCTTTCAGAAGTTCTCTTACGTACAGGCTTTGTTTTAGGTAACTTTCAATGACGTTTAAAGTTCAAACTTTAAATGAAGTCAGTGTCAGTCCCAGTTAGCTAGACTGTTCAGAGGCCATAACATCAAAATAGTGAGAGTCTGCTCATCAGCCACGCATACAGTGGACTCTCAAAGGTTGAGCACCCACAGAATATTTTCAGGGGTGTCTGTGACATGTCACATATGCTAGTCTTTCTACAAGATGATGTGTCTGCCTTAAGAGAACCGTCATGTCTCACTGTCTGAATTCCTCTAATCCAATAACCGTTTCATCTGAGGCAGTGTCAAAGCATTTTCAAAGAGTCCTCATAAAATGTTAGTTTAGGCTGCCTCTCATAATTTTATTTGGCAATAAAAGCCTATAAGGACAAAAAAAAAATCTTAGTTTTTGATGTACACAGAAAATGGAAAGCTGCAAGCATCTGTGAGAAATTTATTGGAAAAATAAAGATTAATGAAATATTTTAGAAGCAACTGAAAAATATGTTGCTGTATAGACTCGGATTTTATCCTTTAAAAATGTAACTGAGTTCTGACTACTTGAGTGTCAGTTAACCAGTGTTTTACTACTTATTGATTGACAATGCATCATATAGAAATACTACGAGAGGATAGTAAAAACAATTACCTAATGTCTTTCTCAAAGAACCTAAGGCTCTTTTGCATGTCTTACCTTCTGAGTATTCCTAGGAACAGGTAAGATGATGCAATTTACCAGCCACATGGATGCAGAAAAATTAATGTCTCAGTGCCCTCACTGGTAAAATTGTTACAATAAATAAAAATAAAGTATATCTCTCTAATTAAAAAGAAACTGGTATAATTATAGAATCTTACAGATTTATTGAGGGCATTAAATGTAAAAATGTACATAGTAAATGTTTCATAAAGGATTGCTATTAGATGAGACTATTAGTGTTGTTTAATAACACTGACACTATCAGTGTTATTTCCATTTCTTTGATGCAGAAATTCTAGCATCTGTATTGGAGGAATCTGAAATCAGATGCAGGATTTCTGTTTGTCAGGACAGAATGCCGTAGAGTTTACCTCCCTTGGATTTCCCTGTGTTTAATAATGGTACAAAATATTCTGCCAGAAAATACAAGATTTTTCAAACATGGAGAAGATTATGGACAAAATACCTAGTCACAGGCTAGACCTCCTAATGCTGTCTGTTATGACAGAGCAGTTCAGAAGTTAGTTTCTAAAGACGACAGCTGATTAGTGGGTATAAAGCTGAGAATTTGATAAAATGGGAACAGATGGAAGTATATATAATATCAGACATGTATTGATATGAAAAAATTTGTTTACTTTTACTACACAAGAGAAAAGGTTTTGATGAGAATCTCAGTATTCAAATACTTGCCAAAATGTGCATGCATCATCTAGCTCAAATAAAGGAATTTATCTCTGAAATTCCAAAAAGACTTAATTTTAAAATGAACTCTTTAGACAGTCCTCTGAACACAGATTCCAAAAGTGGTACCATAGTCATCGCATCTGTTTCTTTTGCTCTAATTGAATTAAAAATCTTATTAATCTTCATTCCCATAGCCTGTGAGAAAGTGCTTTGAATTTAGTAAGCACTTACAAAATATTGTTGACTTAATTGTTCAGGTAGGGGTTTTTGCCATAGAGGCTCCAGAATATTAAAATCAAGTCAATAAATGTGTAGTGAGTCCAAATTATATACATAGCGCTGGGGTGAGACTGGTTATACAAAGTGCAGGCCGCTGCCCGTTCACCACATGACAGGGAAATGGAAAGGCAGGGGAGATTTTGATGTCAGAAGCGAAGTTCAAAAAGCAGATTTTGGAGGATTGAATGGCTATATATTGTGACAAAGTTGGTGTCAATTAATAATGAATTCTAAATACTGACCTTTTTCATTCATAGAGAATTGGTAGAAGAACTTCATCCATTAATGAAAGAGGCTCTGGAACGAAGGCCAGAGGTAAGATTTTGAATTTGAATAATTAATGCCTTGGTTTATCTGGACAGCAGTGTGAATTTAAACCATACCCAGTGGTTTGCTGTCAAGAGTACGAACATGTCAACATGCTTTTAACAGTGAATCTTGCTATTTTAACGTTGGTTATTTTCAGTATTTCTTTGAGTATTTAGTATAATCTGGGTCCAACTTTGAAAGATTTCAAGTCCTAAGCTTGTGAAAGAAAAACAACCTAAATAATCATGTGTGTTAAGATATTATAGTCTTTTTGCAAAAGTTTTGACTTAAGATTAAATTCTGGTTTTTAGTCAGTTTGCTTCATTTTTTTTTACAAGAAGCTGAGTGACCAGGACCCGTATTTGTTTCCTCTAGTGTATGAAGCTCTTTCTTCAACATTATCTTCCCTGAAGCAGACTTTGAAAAGGATAAACCTACAATGTAGCAGAATAAGAAATTAAACAGAGTTACTAAAAGAGAAGCTTCCCATGTAGCAGATAAGATACAAAAAGTAGAGGAAGCTGGGCAGTTTGAGCAAGAACAGTGTTACCAGATTTGTTGCAACTATTAGTGTCCACAGTGTTCTTCCACTTTTTCCTGGTGCTCTAGTTTTTCATCAGCGTCTGGGAGCCTCCAGGAAATGAGGCTTGTTGACTCTCAACATTTTCAGCTTAGATATTTACTGACCTACTTGTGATCTGTTTCTCTGTAGCTTGTGATAACAAGCATTTCTCTAAGGGTTAAATAGAAAAAAAGTACTTTTTTGTCTTTTGTGTTTAGAAAATTAAAAATGACTAGATCACATCTTTTCTTTCTTAAAGCAGAGTTGACATTATTGTGTCCACGTTTATAAGTGATATTACCTCTTTCTAAACAGAACAAAAAACGCCGAGAACGGCGAGACTTGTTAAGGCTACAACTGCTTCGAATTTTTGAACTTCTGGCTGATGCTGGTGTCATAAGTGACAGGTAGGAGGGAAATTATACTGAGCTGATCTCTGCTCATTAAACTGATGTGTTTGCCTGTTTCTTTTTTCCTTTCTCTCTCTCTTTTTTCTTATGTTTATTGAGGTACACCTGATTTACAATGTTGTTAATTCCTATTGTACGGTGAAGTGATTTGGTTATACATATATATATATATATATTCACATACACACACACATTCTTTTTCTCAATATTATTTTCCATTATGGTTTATCAAAGGATTTTTTTTAAATTGGAGGATAATTGCTTTATAATGTTGTGTTAGTTTCTGCTATATAATGAAGCAAATCAGCTATACTATACATGTATCCCTTCCCCCTCCCCCATCCCATCCATCTCAGTCATCACAGAACACCAAGCTCAGCTCCCTGTGCTATACAGCAGCTTCCCACACACAACCTTTAACTTTTACTTGGAAAAGTCCAGAAGAGCTTGATTTTTTTCATATACACTGCATATACATCCAGAACAAATTTAGCGTGTGAGTTCTGACAGTGAACCTTATTTTCTGTGAAGCATATACTACTTTGACATCAAGACTAATCATCTAAAAGTTTCATTTCCTTTTGTTCCAGCACCAATGGAGCCTTAGAACGGGACACTTTAGCCCTTGGAGCTTTGTTCTTAGAATATGTGGACCTGACCCGCATGCTCTTAGAAGCTGAAAATGATAAAGAAGTGGAAATTCTTAAAGATATCCGGGCACATTTTAGTGCCATGGTTGCCAACTTGATTCAGCGTGTTCCAGGTACAGCGATGCATCACTGCAAATTACCTTTCATACTTGAAGTGTCATTTGTGGTCCTCATTACTGTGCTTTCCTCTTTGAACCTACTGGCCTGTGTGCAGGTCTGGGATGGGATCATTTATTTGTTTGGAAATACTTGAAGATACGCTTGAACAGATTGTGGGCATGCAGCACAGAGTTGGAAGGGGAACAATAGGAATTGCATTTGGCTTAGTGCTCATGATTATTTCTATTCTTTGTTTTGGTTCCCATCTGAAAGTGAACCTGTGTGATTTCTATAGGAAAACAGTAATTCAAAGGGAACATTCACAGAGGCTTCGTTTTTTTCATTCTCACTCTGCTTATCTGTGAACATATAATCTCAGCAATATTTCTGCTCTTGATTCTATCCATTCCACACATTATATAGAATTCTATATATGTTAATATATTATTGATTATTATATTAATATTATAATTATAATAATATGATTATTTTTTTTTCATAGAACAAAGTGGGTCTGAAACATTTTCTTCTAATAGAAGCAAAAGAGAATAAAAATAGTTTGGTGTAAAAATAGATCACTGTAATTAAAATTCTGTGACATAATTATAAAAAGGTGAAAGTCATCTGTTTCTGCTTTTTCATTATGATGTTGTAAAACTTTATTACCAATTCTCCTCATTTTTGATGACCCTAAATTACGATTTGAATTACCTTCCTCAGTTAAGGAATTTTTGTTTGAAATAGACAGTCTATACATTGTATTTTACAGTTCTTCCTAAAGACGTAGCAGCAGTTAAGAGAACATTTCACATGTAAGGAGTAGCTGGGTGGAAGGTGTTGCAGTCTTTCTAGACATTAATTAGAAAACAGTGTCTGGGAATCCATTTTCTGTCTTCCCGCTCTGAGACAAGATGCTGTTGACTGACACGTTAGAAAAGGAAAGAAAGATAGGCTTGACTTTTTAAATCCATGTTTCATTACCTAAAGAAATCTTGAGTTAGAAAATGAAATTACTCCTTTCCCCAAAACTTAAGATTCATGCCTGATAGTAATGTCACCTGTATTCACTGTGTTCTTCAGTGTAGCAGACTCTTAGCCTGTGTTTTCTCTCTAGTTCACCACCGAAGATTTCTCTTCCCCCAGCAAAGCCTGAGGCATCATCTCTTCATCTTATTCAGCCAGTGGGCAGGGCCCTTCAGCATTATGTTTACTCCCCTGGATCGCTACAGTGACAGAAATCATCAGATCACAAGATACCAGTATTGTGCGCTAAAGGTAGGTCACCTTTGCCTCATGAATGACTTGTCAGATGGATGATCTCTTTCCTTAAACAACCATGCCTTACATAAGGGTAAAATAAATAATATGGTATGACATGATAAAATACAAACACACATGCAAAAAAAATCAAGTATATTTACCTATATAAATACATAAGCTCATTCTATACATTCTAAAATATCTGCACATGAGCAAAATAGATATCTCTGTACAACCATGTAAATATTCCACTTTTGCTCATAGTTTCAAAATGCAGAACTTTTCCAAGGTTCCATTTTTATCTAAAGATTTCTACTGTATGAAAACCATAGTTTTTGCTTATTTTTCCCTGATAGCTCAGTTGGTAAAGAATCCACCTGCAATGCAGGAGATCCTGGTTCAGTTCCTGGGTCGGGAAGATCTGCTGGCGAAGGGATAGGCTACCCACTCCAGTGTTCTTGGACTTCCCTTGTGGCTCAGCCAGTAAAGAATCTGCCTGCAATGCAGGAGACCTAGGTTTGATCCCTGGGTTGGGAAGATCCCCTGGAGAAGGGAAAGGCTAGCCACTCCAGTATTCTGGCCTGGAGAATTCCATGGACTGTACAGTCCATGGGGTCACAAAGAGTCAGACATGACTGAGCCACTTTAACTTATCCTTTAAGTAGCTGCCTTGATAATTAACTTTCAACTTAAAATGTATATGGATATAGATATATATCCTCATGTTCAAAACCTGTGAAGAACCGCATTCTCTTTTTAATCTCCTTCCATCCTAGAAAACTCACAGAAATAAGCTTCTACACTACCAGGACTGTTGAAAATTTTCAGAACCATGATTCCTTACAGCTTAATTTCCTTTAGAAAACTAATTGTATGTTGACTCTGTCATACGTATCAGAAGTTTCTGTCAGATTCACCTTTGCCTCAATGGAGCTAATATAAGCCATGGCCCTGACAGTCATTTGGACCTATTGATTAGAGAGTGAATCAAGCTCTTCCCTTCTCTGGATGGCTGAGTCCCTTTGCTGTCCACCTGAAACTATCACAACATTGTTAATTGACTAGCTTAATATAAGATAAAAAGTTTTCATTAAAAAAAAGATCTTCCCTTCTCTTGCTTTCTCCCCACCTCAAAAGAACTAAAGTTTATATTCATTTTCTTTAGCTTTGATTAAAATCATATTTATCTATTTCTACATTTTTCATAGCATGCCAGTTTAGTGCATTAGTCAAATATTTGTTAAATTTCTGAGTTCAGTGTATTAGTCAAATATTTGTCATCAAAACAATTTTGAAAAGCTATGTTTATCATAAGCAGAATCCATTCACTTGAAATCACTGAAGGTAAGCCTGTGAAATGGTCATTTCATTTTGAGTATCTCAGCCATACATTATAAAGATTTATTATAAAAGTGCATGTCTACAAAGTTCAATTTATCGGTTTTAACTCTTGTAAAAAGAGACAGAATTGGCAATCTGGTTTTTTTTTTATTATTGAATCTACTAAGGAATACTTTAAAATCTTGTAGACATAACTGCTTTAAAAGACCCTTGTCATTTATAAATCTGGTAGTATGTGTTTTAAAGTCAATTGCGTACCATTCAGTCATGCCAGGATTCATTTGCAGGTTGTGTTCCGTTTTGTTTTCAGGCGATGTCAGCAGTGTTGTGCTGTGGCCCAGTGTTTGACAACGTGGGCCTTTCCCCAGATGGCTACCTATACAAGTGGCTTGACAACATTCTGGCTTGTCAAGATTTACGAGTAAGTACTAGCCAAAAATACATTGTTCTAAATGTCCTGATTGTTTTGTCTTGGTTCGGTTGGTACTGACATGTCTAAGCATTGTTCACAACACAGTCTCTTCACACATTAGCCACAGAAGTGTAGGCTTGTTGGTTGCTTACATTACACTAGGATGCATCAGAATAAAAAACATAGTAACATTTACCAAAGTTGACCATAAACCAGGCCATAAAGCAAGTCTCCACAAAGTTCAAATGATTAAAATGACACAGACTGTATTCTCTAATCACTGTGACACTAAGCTAGTAATAGATAATAAAGATAATTAAGAAATACTCTTCCAGGTACAGCGATTTAAAGAATACATAAAAATAGATAAAAATATTTTTAACTGAAGAATAATGAAAACACTACTTACTAAACATGTGGGTTGTAAATAAAACCTTGCTTAGGATGAATCATATATTGGAAAGAAAAGGGACTGAGATCAGTCACCTAAGCATCCATTTCATGAAGTTAGAAAAAGCGTATCAAACTCAAAAAAAGCACACTGAAGGAAATAATAGAGATAAGAGCGCAAATAAATTAAAGAGAAAAAATTACTAGAAATGGACATTTAAACCAAAAACTTGAATTTGTTAAAAGACTAATAAAATTAGTAAATCCATGGGAAGTCTGATCAAGAAAGATAAGACGTGTGTCATCAACCTCAGAAATGCAAAGGGTCATTACTACAGATGCCACAGATGCTAAAAATAAGACAACATATAAACATCTTTGTGCCAATAAACTTGACATTCTAGATAAAATAGACACATTTCTAGAAAACACAGCACAAATAGAAAATCTGAATAGTCAGATAAGTAGCAAAGAAATTTAATCTATAAGTGAGAGTGTTACCACAAAGACAGCTTTAGGACCAGATGACTTTATGGATTAATTCAACACTTAAGAAACAAATTGCAAAGATTTAATACAAATCCTTAAGGAGAAAACAGATCGAAAGGAAACACATCTGGATGTATTTTATGAGACCCATATAACCTTCATACTAAAACCTGACAAGGATTTAATAAGAAAGACAAGTAACAGGCAAATTCATTCTTGAACATAGATATAGAAACTTTAAACAAAATATTAGAAAATTAAATTCAGTGATATATTAAAAAGAGGATTCCTCATGATCAAGTTGGGATTATTCAAGAGCTGTAAGATTGGCTTAATATTCAAATGTTCTTCAATTCATTTGTATATTAATTATGTTAATAAAGTCTCAGGAAGGAAGTATCATCTGATCATCTTAATAAGATGCAGAAAGAGCATTTAATAAAATTCTACATTCATTCATGAGGGTGATTCCTAATGAAACAAAGAATAAAAAAGAACTTAGTTTGATAAAGGGTGTCTTAAAAAAAAAAAACCTATAGTAAACATTGTACTAAATAGTGAATATTGGAAGTGTTATCTGAGATTAGAATGACCCAGGAAGCCCACATTCACTACTTCTATCAACATTATACTAAAGATCCTAGCCAGTGGATTAGAAAAGAAAAGAAAAGATAGCAGGAGTGAAAAAGAAGAAACAGTTTGTACAGAAACAGATGCACAGACTTCGAGAATAAGTTTACGGTTACAAGTGGGGAAGAGTTGGGTGGAGGGATAGTTTGGGAGCTTGGGATTCACATGTACACACTGCTATATTTAGAATAGATGACCAACAAGGACCTATAGTATAGAATAGATAACCAACAAGAGACCACAGGGAACTCTGCTCAATACCGTATAATAACCTAAATGGAAGAAGAATTTCAAAAAGAATCAATACATATGTATGTGTAAGTGTATCACCCTGTTGTACGCTTGAAACTGACACAACACTGTTAATGAACTGTTTGCCAATGTAAGATAAAATGGGAGAAAAGAGTTTGTGGATTTAAATGTGAAAGCTGAAAAATTAAGGTTTCTAGAAAATAAAATAGGATAATTTAATCCCTGGAGTTAGGGAACGATTTCTTAAACAAGATGCAAAAATTACTAACCATCAGGAAAGACTAATTAATAACTTCTCTTCACCAAAAGACACCATTAAGAGTGTAAATAGGCTGGCTGTAGAGTAAAAGAAGGTATTTGCAACATAGAGCCAACAGAATTCTTATCTGGAATATATAAAGGATCTCTACAAATAAATAAGGTAAAGACATTCATAAAAAAAAAGAACAAGAGAATAAACAAGCAGTTTACAAAAGAGATTATCCAATACATGCAATGTAAGACGTATACAGAAATATTGAAAGCAGTAATAGGAAGTCAAGAGCTGGAACAACCCAGATGTTCATCAGTAGTAGAATGAACAAATTGTGGAGCAATCATGAATTAGAATATTATGCAACAATGAAAACAAATAAATGTACGTGACTTTTAAACATAAATTGAGTGAAAGACACAAAATTATATATATTGCATGTTAATACTATAATTCCATTTACATAGAGTTCAAAACAGCTCAGACTATTCAGTGGTGGTAGAAATCAGGATGCTGTCCTCAGTCGCTCTGTCGTGTCCAACTCTTTGTGATGCCATGGACTGTCACCCGCCAGCTCCTCTGTCCATGGAATTCTCCAGGCAAGAATACTGGAGCAAGTTGCCCTTTCCTGCTACAGGGGATCTTCCCAACCCAGGGACTGAACCCATGTCTTTTGTGTCTCCTGAATTGGTAGGCAGGTTCTTTACCACTGCGCCACCTGGAGAGCCCAGAAATCAGGATAATGGTCATTCTTGAGGAGAGCTTCCCCGGTGGCTCAGATGGTAAAGAATCTGCCTGCAATTCAGGAGACCTGGGTTTGATCCCTGGGTTGGGAAGATCCCTTGGAGGAGGGAATGGCAACCCACTGCAGTATTGTTGCCTGAAGAATCCCATGGAGGACTACAGTCCATGGGATCACAAAGAGTTGGACACAACTGAGCAACTTTCACTTTTACTTTCTTTTCCCAACTATGCACCAATAAAAAAAAAATTTTAAAAGAATAGTAATTTTGATACACAGTAAAGCTCTGGGCCCATACCCTATAACATAAGAACAAACAAGCCATAATTTTTCCTTCTCCAATGTGATTGCTATGGGTGGGAGAATGAATAACTTCAGGAAGAAGTGGGAAAATGTTACTTTCTGAGGGGAAAATATCCCCCAGACACCAGGCTTGTCCTGGATGAATGTGATCATCCAGTATTTAACAGTAGTTTCAAGAATCATCAGTTAATGATCCTGTTAATTCTATCTAGCATGATGATCTTTTCCTATGAAAGTCTGATTAAAAAGTGTTTATTGATAGTGTATTTCTTTTTCAAAGATTGCCAGCTAAGCTGTACACAGTGTATTTAGTAATCAAGCCTAATAAACATACTCCTCTGATCTTTTTCTGTAAAAGATTTTGCATGCATAAAGGATTTCCTTTTATATATTTAAATTTTTAAATCAACTACATGTATTTTTCAAAAATATTTTAAACAAATATTTTCAAGTATTAAATATTTGCCAGTGAAGTGTCTGTCACCTTTTCAGAGTTAAAAATAGAGAATGGGTGGACCCTATATGATAGACTGACACTGATTCAAATTTAGTTTATACATTTCAATTTCCAGTTCCAATACTGCATCCTTTTAAAGACCTTTTTGTGGAATAAAAATTACTCAAGATGGATGTTCAGTCTTCACTTTCCTTTTGCCCAATTTACATTCACTAAGCTCGATTTTTGTGTCTTTCCCTAGAATAATCTTTCATTAAACATGAGGGATTGCTTTTCTCCATGTATTCAGGTTCATCAACTTGGCTGTGAGGTTGTCGTCTTGCTACTGGAACTAAATCCTGACCAAATAAATCTTTTCAATTGGGCTATTGACCGATGCTACACTGGTTCCTACCAACTTGCGTCTGGTTGCTTCAAAGCCATAGCTACTGTGTGTGGAAGCAGGTATGGATTCTTTAAGTGGAAGCTACTGGTCACTGACAACTGCAGATTAAGGTTGCTCTTCATCATATTGAGAGCTGATTGAGAATTGAGAGCTGATTATTTTTGCAAATATCCAAGTGAAGTAAATTCTAAGGAAATAGAAATGGCCTATCCTTCCCCAGAAGATAGACTGTTCTAAGTTCACAGCTACATTGAGTTTTCGTTCTACCAGGAGAATGGTTTGTAGTTCAAGCACCCTTCTTTTTTAGTTGCCTGGAAATGTATAATGAAGTATTAGAGCAGACTTTGGAAATGACCAGGATTTCGTTTAAGGAATTTCTAGAAGTATTTGTGACAAGTATGAACTATAAGCCCTTCAGCCATTTTGAGACCAAAGTAAACTCAGGAAGCAACCCCAAAACGTTAAATCTCTCTTGTACAAAACTTGAGAAAGGAAGAAGAGGAAAAAAAAAATGTGTCTCCTGGGATTCCAGAGATTATGCTTTTAAAAACACTGCCCTCGCTATGTAAATCAGTCATTCAGCAGAGTCATTCATCTCTACAGTTTATTGAAACAATTTCATAGCTAAGATGAAAGGGTTAATAAAGACTCCCCAAATTACAACAGCTCTTCCCAAGAAAGAGCTTATTATGTATTACAAATGGAGAGAAGGCAGCCTACCTTTATTTTTGAAAGGACTCATATAGACTGTTAATTGTCCTTTTAATTAAATATGGCATTTTAAATAGCTATCCTGAGCTACCGGATAAAGGGAATAAAAGTAAATTCATTTTAAATTCCAATCTGTTATGATTCTAAATTAATAACAGAATTTGAGAAGACGTCTACTCTCAATAAACCTCAAATGAGCATGCTATTTAAAGAGACAAGTTTCTCTTTAGTAGTTTTTTTTTATGAAGATGGTAGATAACATTTCATGTTTGAAGCTTTCATCTTCCATAATCTTAGTAGTAAAATTTTTATTATACACAGATTTGAATTTCCATAAAAGTCATATCAGATGATAATCTAAACTGTCTGATTTTCCATTTGTTTATTTCTTGATGTTAGCAATACTAAATAAATGACATTTATCCTATAGGATATTAACAAAATAACTTTTTTTAATAAAAGTCTCTTTCTCTGGAGGATTATTTTGCTTTCAGGTATTTCAACATTCTAAAAACAAATTTCTGCTCTTTGATTTTAAAGAACATATTTAGAATCTATGACTTGGACTGTTCATCTGACAAAAGTACGAGGAATGAACGTTTCCTCTCTTTTCCGCCCTTCTCCCAGTGAACTTGGTTTGAACTGTCTTAGTCAAATTTATTTCATTGCATGGCCATCTCATAAAATATCACAGTGCATTCCTCTGAATAAATCTAGTGTTTTTTTAGGGAGCACAAATAAATGTTTTTATGAATTTAGCAATATAGTCTCAATTCCAGTAATATCCCAGTCACAAAAATATTAGATTATAAAGCTCTCTATGTTTAGAGTAGGTTTTGAAAGATAGCATCCTAAAATATTTTGGTTTCTTAAACAAATATTGCCTATCAGCTTACACTCGTGACACATCTATTCTGAGGGAAGGTCAGGGCCAGATGCTGCCATGGCTGTGGCCTCTCTGCTAAGACGGTGACCAGCACCTGTCATTTCTCACCACAGGGATGTTCAGAATTTCAACTTTCAGCTAGGGCCTAAATTTGTTCTCTTTTCCCATAAATTCTCAGTCTTTGTAGTTTAGATCAGTCTCCAGATTTGTTTGAGCAACTTTGCGCTTAGGTTTTCAGTATTATTTTCAGAAGCACTTCTGGTGTTTTAGACTTTGTCTTCTGCAACTTTACTTCTAAAAAAAAAAACACCCAAATCACTTATGAAATAATCTTTTCCTGAAAAGTCACACACAAACTAGATCATGTTTTTAATTCCTGAAACAAGGTATCTGTACAGTAACTCCTACACGACATACTCTAACGCAAAGAATTCTTCCTGTAAAGTAAAATAATTACTTTATTTTACTATATATATAATAATTACTATATATTATATATAATAATTACTTTATTTACAATATATGATCGTATATTGGCTGTATTTTTGTAGGAATATGACAACTTATAGGCAGATTAATTTATTAAGGAACCACTTGTAATTGACTTTAAAATACCTAAAAGATTTAACATTTTAAAAATATAGATTAAAATTTTCTACCTTTAGAATGAAAGCAATTTTTACATAGCTAGTATATAAATCTTTATATTCAACAGCTGTGATAGTAGGAAAAAATGGTTCTCTGCATTCTTTTCAGTTCCTTTTATTTCTATAAATGTGTGTGTGTTGTGAGCTTGCTGGTCTCCAGTCATAATTATAACTGTAATTATAACTACAATCTGACTCTGCTGACATTGAAAGATTTGGAAGTCGGAGTGGAGCATGAATAAGACCAGGGAAAGTGAAGATAAAAGTAGAAAGTGATCGTAAAACTGATAATATTAGTTTTGAAGGCTTTTTCATGATATGTTTCATATTTGAGTAAAAGCTATTAAATGCAGCTCAGTACTATAACTTAGCACAAAGGACAATAGTTCATCTGTCAGGCAGCATTAGTTCCAATAACTATGTGGCTCCTGTGTGTGTTCTCATTAATTTTTCCATCAATTCCAAATTATATCACTTTAGAACAGATTAGGAAATTGAGAAAGAAACTAAATGGCTTTCCGAGGTTGTAAACCAAGGTAAATAATGTGCTTAATCACTTGCTTAATTCAGCAGAATTCTCTTCACATTTAATTAAATACTTAAGAATTCCATTGTTTTCACTCTTACTCTCCAGCATACTCCTCAAATATATTTAATAGATGTTTTAGAAGTATGTACAAGGTCAGAGTTTTAATTTTTAAAGAATTGTGTTGGCTTTATTTTTGGAGGTGGTTTTTATTGTCTGTTGTTTATATGCCTGTCTTGCCTTAACTATAAATCTTTCCTAATTTAAATCAGGTGCAGCAAACTTGAATTCTTTTTTTTTAAATCAAGTTTTTGTTTATTTATTTATTTTAATTGGAGGATAATTACAATATTGTGATGGTTTTTGCCATATATCAACATGAATAAGCTACAAATGTACATGGGTCCTCCCCATTCTGAACCCTGCCTCCCACTCCCCTCCCCATCCCATCCCTCTGGGTTGTCCCAGAGCACCGGCTTTGAGTGCCCTGCTTTATGTATGAAACTTGCCCTGGTCATCTATTTCACATATGGTGATACACATGTTTCAGGGCTACTCTCTCACATCATCCCACCCTCGCCTTCTCCCACAGAGTCCAAAAGCCTGTTCTTTGCCTCTGTGTCTCCTTTGCTGCCTTGCATGTAGGACTGTCAATACCATCTTCCTAAATTGCATATATATGTGTTAATAAAATGTTTGTCTTTCTCTTTCTGACTTACTTCAAAACTTGAATTCTTAAAAGTAAATGCCCCACATTTCTTAAGAGAATAGCATCCATCTATTACCAAAGAAGACAGGCAAGCTTATCTTGCATGAACCACAGTCGTACTCCCTAACTGGTGATGTGCAGCCCCATTTGGTGGGTTACCTGGAGAATTTCGGGAGAGCGCAGAGTTTGGGAATTTGGACTCTGGAAACATAATGTCTTGAGATTGAATTCTAGCTCCCTTTCTCATTAAGCTGTGTGATCTTGAACAACTTACTTCAAATGCTTACTCATTTGTGAAATACGAGTAGTAACAGGGTTAGGATAAGGATTAAAGAAAAACAATCTCTTGACCAAAAGTCTAGCACATAGTAAGCACCCTGTAAACACTATTATTATTATTATTACTATTATTATTCAACAGCTGTTGGAGGCAAAGAGCTATGATGTAATCATATCAACTAGTAAAATCCATTTCTCTGTGGAATAACCCCAAATTATCTTGAGTTTCATCAGTTAGTTCTAGATAAGCCAGAGCTAATGGGTATTCTCAGATTCTTCAAAATTTCCTCTTTCAGATGGAAAAAAAAAAATCAGTTTTATTTCTTATTTACTTTCTGAACCACATCTACCTTTTATATTTATTTTACCATTTTATTTTTATTCTGTATGAGCATAGCTGTCTTTCTTTTCTCCTTCCACTGTCTATGCTGAATAATTAAAAACTGAAAAATGTAAGATTCTGTTTCTAAGCCTATTTTAAATGTCTAAGTACAGATGTTTTATTGGTACTCGTTGCACTCATTGGAGAGCTTTCTGATTTTTTCCTTCTCTGGGTTTCTTTCACTTTCTGTATCTGTTATTACTTCTTTCAGTGTGGTTCCCCTTCAATTCCATAACTCAGTTTTAAGCAGATAATTGAATTCCCTGGTTACATGGTTAAGGGCATAACCCTGCATAAGAGGACAGCTTTGTCTACTCTTCTCCTGCCTTTAAATCCCCAGTGATCCCTAGTAGTTTCCAGTGTTTATTTATATAAAAATATATGTGTATTAAGTCCCAGAATCAGAGACAGCAATGTACGTAAGACATCTCTGCTACTGTAGGGCTCAGAAGAAAGTTACCTTTCTGTTTTCACAGAAAGGTCTGTTTCCAGATACTGCAGTTCAAATTAGACTGGTCATGAAATGACCTATTGTGGGGTGTCGAGGAGGTGGACAGCACAGTGGATAAGTGTTTGAATTCTTGGGAGTCAAACAAATCTGGGTTGGAATCCAGCCTCCACTCTTTCTCCCTGACCTTGGGTGAGGATTTAACATCTCTAAGCCTCACAGACTTGTTGTGAAGATTAAGTCAGAAATCTCGGTAAAGGACTGGGTATGGTAAGTCGCACCAAGTCAGCGTGTCATAACATAAGCATTACCCATGGCTCATCACCATCCTCACCACCGTCATTTGGGGAGCTTTGCCCAGTTTCTCATCAACCTCGTGCATTTTTGTTCATTTAAAATTATAGTGCTAGAAAAGTAATCATGTTAGAGTGCTAATTGGTAAAACCACTTTGGACGGTAGTATAGCAGCAGTATCTACCAAAATTTTAAATATGCCCTTGGACTATGCATGACCTTGTCTAGAAATCTTTTCTAAAGAAATACTTGCCCATTTGGTGTTTGCGAAGTTATCATAGTGAACAAAATGAAAATAACCTTTAACCGTCTGTCAGTGCGTGTCCAAGGCTGGCTTTCCCAGGAAATAGGACCCTGTGGCGGAGATTTGAGTTCAAGAAATTTATTAGGGAATGCCCTTGGGACCAACGTCTGTGAGGAAGTAAGGGAGATAGGACCCGGCAGAGGAAAGAAACTTCAAGCAATCCCACGGGGAGCACTGCTGGGGAGCGTGCATGACCTTGGTCTAGGCAGTGCCCAGAGAAGAATTCAACCAGAGAGATCAGCCTCCAGCACGGTAGTGGGAGGACGGAGCACCTCTGTCCTAAAGGGAGGTCTAGGCGGCACAGCATCCACGACAAGAGTGATTATTTATGGTTGTCCATACTATGGAGCAGGGCTTCTCTGATGGCTCAGATGGTCAAGAATCTACCTGCAGTGCAGGAGACCTGGGTTCGATGACCCAGGGGTCAGGAAGATCCCCTGGAGAAGGAAATGGCAACCCACTCCAGTATTCTTGCCTGGGAAATCCCATGGACAGAGGAGCCTGGCGGGCTACAGTCCATGGGGTCATGAAGAGTTGGACACGACTGAGTGACAGACACTTGATACTGTGCAACCCTGTACAGCTACTGAGAAGACTAAAGTGAGCCTCATTGTCCAGTGAAATATGGACATGTTGGTAGTATAAGCACATTTAGGTTTAAAATTCTGTGTACTGGGGGAGGAGTATTTTGACATGTATAATTTTTCAAGAAGCTATTCTCTATGCATAGATTGTACCCCATTCTACCCCTTCCATGGCCTTGCTAACACTCCTCATGTCTCTTGGTGCTTCAAGACTCAGTTTACTTGTTTCCTCCTTGGAAGAGTGTCCTCTAACCCCAAGTCTGATGTAGGTGTCCCTTGTCAGGATTTCTGTATCATCTGCAGACAATCCCAGGTTCCTCCTCATAACTAGACTGTATAGTTTGTCTCCTTAACTCAACTGTGAGTTTCCCTTAAGAGAGGGCATCAGCCTGAATAACTTAGTATCATCAGTACTGTGCAGTTGTTTCTGATAGATGTTTAGTGCTCAATACATTTAGATGGATTGAATGAAAATATTAAGTCAGTGAGCTGTTGAGGTTAGACATATTGTCTTCTGTCGTTTCCTCTTGTTCTTGGTTTTCATCAAAAATCTATTAGCAATAGGTAGACTTTTGTGTTTATTGAGCTGATGTGACAATATTTGGTTTTAACCTCAGAGCAATTTCCCTTCACCTACTAATAAACAGCAGATGGGGATGGTGAAATGGGCTTGGGAATGTCATTAGTAAGTGTGACTGAGGTCAGTGTGCTGTCTAGAATTTTTGAGAGGTAATGATTTATCAAAGTTGCTAGCCAGGCTATCCCATAAACTGTACTATTTTGTTTTGTTTTAGGAACTATCCCTTTGACATAGTGACGCTGTTAAACCTTGTTCTGTTCAAGGCCTCTGACACCAACAGAGAGATTTATGAAATTTCCATGCAGCTCATGCAGGCATGTATCACTGACTACAGAGAAACTTCCATCCCTGAACACAGAAAATGGAAGTGGTAGTTGATCACTGGATTGCTGTTTATTGATACACATTCATGTATTTCTTCATATCACTGGTGGATATGAAGAGTGAGAAAATAATTATCGGTAAACATAGGCAGTAAGTGATGCTTTGCCTTTCATACAGTATTAAAATATGCATTGCATTCATTAGTTTTATTACAAAACTGTATTCAATATAAATACTCTTGAGATAGCCAGCCAGTGCTTTTTCATACTGTTTATAACTTTCATATTTCTTTTTTTTATTGTGGACACATGAGAATGGTATAATTTTAATAAGTCATAGTAGAAAACTGGTAACAATATTATCTCAGTTTTATAAATATGCATTTTTGCATGTGTTTACATGAAGCTATTCTCCTACTTCTTTATAGATCCTTGAAGCGAAGCTTTTTGTGTACTCGAAGAAAGTAGCCGAACAAAGACCTGGCAGTATTCTGTATGGGACCCACGGCCCATTGCCACCCCTCTACAGCGTGTCCCTGGCCTTCTTGTCGTGTGAACTGGCCAGGATGTACCCCGAGCTCACTCTTCCTCTCTTCTCAGGTACCGTGCAATAGTCAGTCATGGCATGTGTGACCCTTTCTGCCCTAAGTATTCTTTCAAAATTCTAGTGTAATTGAGAGTCAAAATTATTGATAATAAATTCATCAATCAAAATTGCACTGGGCTAAGTTCAGTTGTCCCTGGAGTAGGAAATGACAACCTGCTCCAGCATTCTTGCCTGGAAAATTCCATGGACAGAGGAACCTGATGGACTTCAGTCCATGGGGTTGCAAGGAGTCGGACACGACTGAGTGACTGAGCACGCACCCAAGTTCAGTTACATATAGAAGTAAATTCTAGAATATCCTTAAATATAAAAGAGTGTGCTTAAAACAGTGTGGGTATAAATAAACATAGGACAAATGTGAAGATGCTTAGATGAATCATAATCACTGTGTATGTAAAATTTCCCCAAGAAATTAAATATGAGTGATATAACTTTATCCCCTGGAGGGGGAAATGGCAACCCACTCCAGTATTCTTGCCTGGGAAATCCCATGGATAGAGAATCCTGGTGGGCTACAGTCCGTGGGGTCACAAAGAGTCAGGCATGACTGAGCACATGCCCACACACACACACAACTTCTAATATAAGTAATTGCCGTCAGTTGCTTTTTGGTGATGATGTTGATGGTATTTTGCAGCTTGAATGTTGCTATGTATATAATTTGTTGAGAGTTTGATTTAGGGCACAAATTTACAAGTAATCTTTGTGAATAATATTTTGGAAAATCCGTTTATTTGAGATAGATTAGTCACATCCTTGCATTGTGCCTAAAACAGTGGGAGGACTCAAGAAAAACCTTTTTGATAAACTAATTTTCTTCTTGGAAAACTAACATTTATTTTTCTTCTTCAACCAAGATTTGAGTGCTGCCTGTATGCCAGGCACTGTGTTTGGATTTTAGAAATACAGAGACAAATAAAGCAGTCTCTTCCATCAAAGTTTCATTGTCTAGTAATAAAGAAAAATGTACAAGCATATGATTGTGATACAGTATAGCAAGTGTAATTTTAAAAATTACTCTTCTGTATGAGATGCACATTCTCTCTATGAGATGGAAGATCAAGAAGTCATCGATTATTTGGTCAAGAATATCAGGAAAGACTTTCCAGAGAAGTTGATGTCTGAGCTGCAGTTTGAAAGAAGAGTAGAAATTTGCAAAGCAGATAAATAGTTGACGTTGCAGTTGGCAAGTGGATTGGCATTAGAGGCCAAGGAAATACCGTATGCATTGGCATAGAGGTATAAGATAACATGATGCATTTGAGAGATTATATAGGGGGTGTGGCTAATATAACATGCAGAGAAGGGGGAAAGTTTGAGATAGTTATGGACAGAGAGGCAGAAGTCAATCTTGAAAGGCCTTTATTGTGTTCCTAGGAGTTTGCAGGTCAGACTACATACGTGCTCCTTGAAATCCCTCAGACGTCTGTGAACAGGGAGCACGTTCAAGCAAGCTGCTTGGGTTTTGAAAGCCACTCATCAGTTTCAAACAAGAAGAGAAAGGGGTGAGATCAGAGTGAAGTTTTAGAAAGACTCTTCCTGTAGTGTGGTGAATGGATGACAGAACATCCTGTCTAGAGAGAGGAGACCAGTTGAGAAACAGTGACACCAGTCCAAGGAGATATGATGAGGACCTGAGCATGAGAGCAGAGGGGAGACCAGAGTCTAGAGCTATGGGCAGGGTACACGAAGGAAGCGTCTGGTGTGTTATCTGGGAGGTAGGGGAGTGATAACCCCATCTGGAGAGCTGATTCGAGGAGAAGAGGAGGGTCCAGGCGAGCCAGAGACTATGAGCTCACACTCAGATCAGTTTGGGTTATCGAGTTTAGGTATCTGTTGGACACCCCCGTGTATAGATAGACCAGGGCCAAGGGAAGGCCCAGTGGTAGTGGCTCATGGAAGACCATTGAGGACAAGAGCCACAGGAGTAAATGAGGTCATGAATGGAGAGAGTACAGAGTGAAAGAAAAAAACCTGGACCCCAACTTTTAAGGACATGCCAAGGGAGGGTGAGGGAGCAGAGAGGGAAGGGAGGCATGTTTATGGAAAGAGAACCCCTAGAGGGTGTGTTTCATGGAGACCTAGAGAAGACAGGGCTTAGGAAGAGGGAGTGAGTGGTCCACAGCCTCCTACAGAATAGTGAGACCCTGGGGAATAAAGTCTGCGGATAACCCTATGAATTTCACAATTCATTGGTAACTGTCTATCATTTCCAGGGAGAAGTAGCAGCAGAAGCCAGATCTTAGGGGCTTGGCTGAGAAAGAAGCAATGAAAGAGAGGATTGGGCTTACGGTGGTTGCAGTCAGAGGATGAGCTAGATTTGAGCTTGTTTCAAGGGAGAAGCTGGTAAGAGGAGAGAGTCTGACAATTGGAGAGAGAAAAGAGAAACAGTTTAGTAGATATGACAAGGAAAGAAGCTCATATAATGAGTTGCAAGCAAGTTCAGCCTTAGTTTCTGTCAAGAATTGACCTTTTGGCTATTTCAACTTATGAGAAATAACTTTTAGAAAATAGCATGGAAAAATAAGGAGATTATAATGGATTCCTAGCCTTTGTTTATACTGCCTTTACCATTAAAAACCCTGTGGTGAGATTTTTACTGCCTGTAGTTTCTTATGACTTAATTCCTTATAAGAAGCCAAGCCAGTTATTTAGGTCTTGCCCAAACAGCCAGAAAATGATCTAGCATCCCACTGACATTGTCTTACAGTTCATTTAATTCGTTTCTGGAGAGGTGAATGATGTTTGCATGTCACAGCAATTTTTTTTTCTCTTTTCCCTTTAAAACATCTTTACACCTGATCTGGAAACACGGGGTACCCCAGACAGAGATCCCTACCCTCTCGGACTTATGATTAACAGGCAAGATGTAGTAAACAGCATCAATAAGGAAATTGTTTATAAATTTTATAAACATGAAATTTATAAATACAAACTTGTTTTACATAAATAAGTAATATGATAGAAGGCAATTTCTGCTCCAAAATGTCTGTAGATTTTTATACCACTGTCGAAAGATGATAGGCAGTCTTAAAATGGTTGCCCCTATGATTGGAAAGATTTATTTCTCTTCCAAGTCCCATTGCTTTCTGTTGTTGTTTAATCGCTAAGTTGTGTTCGCCTCTTTGTGACCCAATGGACTGTAGTCCCCTAGGCTCCTCTGTCCATGGGATTTCCCAGGCAAGAATACTGGAGTGAGTTGCCATTTCCTTCTCCAGGGGATCTTCCTGACCCAATGTGAAACTCACATCTCCTTTGTTTGCAGGCAGATTCTTTACCACTGAGCCACCAAGGAACCTCCCCCCGCCCCAATCCTTTCTAGCAGAGTTTAAATGGTTCTTTTGCCATCAAAGTGCCCCAAATCTTTATAACCAGAATCATTCTCTTCCATCGAACCCCCAAAGGACTCTGTGCCTCTGGTGTGTCATTTGTTGCTTTCTGCCTGGCCCCAGGGTTATCTGTAGACACAACCAGAGCTTCCTCCTCAGGAGAGGACCACATCTTTAATCTTGGTTGTCTCCATGGTGCCTGGAAGAGCACTTTGCACCTAGAAAAGGTCTGGTATGTTGGACTAACTAAGTGTTGTGCTTTTATGGGGATCTGAATATGTGTCATGAAAGTCCATACTATCAGTCATCACATCCATGTAAGTTTGGACATTAAGTCAATTTTGAGATTTTGACCTGTGTGACCTATAACAGCATAACATGTCTGACTTGTAGCACAGCATTAAGTATATTCTTATTCTTCAAAATAAAAGAGTTGTAATTTTAGGAAAAAGGCCAAATCAATTAAAGTCTCTGTTTCAAGGATACAGTGGATCATCTCCTGGCATCTGTGTTGTTCTGTTGTGTAGCAGGCACGAGCTCTCTAAATGAGATTACATGCCATGCTGGATGATAGCAGATACATTAGGCCAAGCTTTCTAACGACCCTTGGGATAAAACGAATTCTTCCATAAATATTAGAAACAGGAGATGACTTCAGAGCTTGCAGCATGTGTATAAAGCTGTGCTTTTGTTTCTATAGAAAACTTACTCAGATCATAAAATGAAACGCTGCTGCCAGTGAAACAATGCAGAAATGCTATCAGAGGGAGTAATGGTGAGATGGCTGGTCATACAGTTGTACCTTTTTGACTCATTTATTTCATAAGACAAAGGGCAGCATCAAGCACATACCTTCCACATAGTTGGCAGTTTTCAAGTGGGCACCACAAATGGGACATCACACCCTGGGTGTGTTCTTCCTGGAGGGTTGCAGCTTACTTTTTAACAGCTCATGGCTCATGCAAGGCACTTTGTAAAATTTAGGTATAATGGAGAGATAATAGTCGTTATTATAATAATCCTAAGTAAGTGTTAGTCCCTCAGTTTTGTCCGACTCTTTGTGACCCCATGGACTGTATCCTGCCAGGCTCCTCTGTCTGTGGAATTCTCCAAATAAGAGTACTGGAGTGGGTAACCATTCCCTTCTCCAGGTGATCTTCCTGACCCAGGGATCGAACTTGGGTCTTCCTCATTGCAGGAGGATTCTTTACTGTCTGAACCACCAGGGAAACCCATAATAATCCTAACTGCTGTTTATTAAGAGCCTGCTGGATGACAGGCATACTGTATCTTTTAATCTTCACAATCAACTAGTGTGGGACCTGATTGGCCCATTTTACAAGTGAGGAAACTGAGGAACAGAGAACTTCAGTAACTAACCCAGAGTCTCATGCAGCTAGTATGTGGACAAACTGGCATCTGGGCATATATCTTTCTGATTCCTATTTTGTCCGCTCTAACGTACTACTTCCGCTAGCTGTTCACGTTTTGATTCAGTCTGATGAGATGGCATGGCTCACGGTCTCTGCCGTTCTCTGCAGAGGTCAGCCAGCGCTTCCCCACAACGCATCCCAACGGGCGTCAGATCATGCTCACCTACCTGCTGCCCTGGCTGCACAACATCGAACTGGTGGACAGCAGGCTGCTCCTCCCGGGGTCCAGCCCCAGCAGCCCCGAGGACGACGCCAAGGACCGCGAGGGAGAGGTGACAGCTTCTCAGGGGCTGAAAGGCAGTGGCTGGGGCTCCCCAGAGGCGACATCCCTGGTGCTGAACAACCTCATGTACATGACGGCCAAGGTAAGCGCTGAGGAGTGGCACCTTCCTCACGGGCTCCTGCATCCCAGGAAACCCAGGGGTAATCAAACCTGGGGAAAGTGGTGCCTGCCATTAACAATCTCAAGAACAGGGTGTGGATGGTGGGGACGGTTGCACAAGTGTGAACGTGCTTCAGGCCACTGAATGGCCCACTTAAAAATGATTACAGTGGGACACTTCATTATGTGTATTTTAGCACAGTTGTAATTGTGATCCCAGTTATCATCGTTATTATATGATCCTAGCATTTGAATCGTCATGTGAATAAGTATTGTGCAGTAGTGATGTGTGTATTATAAATTCTTGAAAAGTGGCATCTTTGTGATGCATGGCCATTGTCCCCCTTCTTAACGATTTTGAGATGACCATGACCCTTGAAATGACTTTTCATCAGACATTTTTGCATCCTCACATTTTCCCACGCATTTCCCGGGGGGTTTTATTTTGTCGGTTACAGTATGGGGATGAAGTTCCTGGACCAGAGATGGAAAATGCCTGGAATGCATTAGCCAACAACGAGAAATGGAGCAACAACCTGCGGATCACCTTGCAGTTCCTGATCAGCTTGTGCGGGGTCAGCAGCGACACGCTCCTCCTGCCCTACGTGAGTGCCCCTCCAAGGTTGGGGTCCTTATTCTGTCGCTGGTTCCATCTGCAATTGCAAGTCAGAATGTTATCATCGCATGAGTAGAATAGAGATGTCAGATTTCATCAGTCACACTCATCTCCTGTGAGCTTTCCAGATGTTACATAAAAGTTCCCTTCTGCCCCCTGTATTGCAAGCTGGTGTTCTCAGGGATGGCATCTCTGTCATCCCCTTTGTAAGCCCTTGGACCCAGAAACTTTGAGATTAAGGAGTCCACATCCCAGGTGGCATTAGTGGTAAAGAACCCACCTGCCAATACAGGAGACCTAAGAGACACGGGTTCAATCCCTGGGTCAGAAGGAGGAGGGCATGGCAAGCCACTCCAGTATTCTTGCCTGGAGAATCCCAGGGACAGGGGAGCCTGGTAGGCTGCAGACCATGGGGTCGCAAAGAGTGGGGTATGACTGAAGTGACTTAACAGCAGTAGCATTCTTCTCATAATTACCTAAATCTGTTTTCTAGAAACATTAGACCCATTATGTAAGAGAAACTAGGTAACACATTATATTATTACTAATAAAAATTGTTCTGTGTTTACATCCTGATGCTCTTAAAACAATAAATATGCAGAATATTCCAGTTTATCTCTTCAAAGATAGGTAGTAAAAGAGAGAAATAAGCAACAGAAAAATCCTGACATGCCCACCTTCATGTCTGTATTTAAAGGTGAGGTGATCAGTGAGACGACTGCACTTTGAAAACCCTCGCACAGTTGGTGTCTGTGTGCTGGTTGTTTTTCTGAGAGGTTTTGTGCCTGCCTGCCCTGCTGTTCTGGGCCAGGAAAGCCTCAGTGCTGCTTCTGAGCCCCAGGCTTGAGGGTTGCAGTAATGCAGAGGTTTAATCCAGAGTTATTTTTAAAACTTAAAACCATGCAAACAGCTCAAACTCGTCTGTTTCTCTGGTAGAAGAGAGTAGCGGGAGACTGAGTTCCTTTTTAAATGAACACAGCTAGCAGTTTTTCTCCCATGGTTTGCATAAATAAAATACTTTCTCAAGATAAGACCGTAGATGGTAAGGTTTGTTTTTTGGTTTTTTTTTTGGAAGCTTTTTTTTTTTTATGTGGACCATTTTTAAAGTTTTTATTGAATTTGTTAGAATGCTCCTTCTGTTTTATGTGTTGGATTTTGGGCCACAAGGCATGTGGGATCTTAGTTCCCTGCACCCACTGGAAGGTGAAGTCTTAACCACTAGACTACCAGGGAGGCCCCCGGATGGCAAGTTTTAAGTTTAGATAGAAGTCATCTTTAGCCCACAAGTTATCCCAGAAGTAGCTTTTGTAAATTCAGCCATAAGGGAAGGTAAGACTTTGAAGAACCCACTCCTATCAGGTGTACATGTGAGAAAAGGTAACTTTTTTCTTTTTTTTTTGTCTTTTGGTTGAAGATTGGCTTTTACAAAAAAAAGATTATTTAGAATTGGGGTTTAGCCAATTAACAATATTGTGATAGTTTCAGGTGAATAGCAAAGGGACTCAGCCATACATACACAGGTATCCATTCTCCACCAAACGAAGACTCCCCTCTCATCCAGGCTGCCACATAACCCTGAGCAGAGTTCCATGTGCTCTACAGACGGTCCTTGTTAGTGATCCATTTTAAGCGTAGCAGTGTGTACATATCCATCCCAACTCCCTAACTGTCCCTTCTTGCCATCCTTCCCCCTACCCGCCCCCGCTGGGCAACCGTAATCCGGACCCTTGGCTCGTCCTAGGAGAGAAGGACAGTGAGTGCTCCTGGGAGGTGTTGCTATCATCAAAATGAATGGGTTACCACTGCTGCTGTCGACCACCTCACGTCCCCGTGGGCTGCTCTGGGAGATATCCGTGTGTTCTGTTTCTTGTCTCAGATTAAGAAGGTGGCTGTCTACCTGTGCCGGAACAACACCATCCAGACCATGGAGGAGCTGCTCTTCGAGCTGCAGCAGACGGAGCCGGTGAACCCCATCGTCCAGCACTGCGACAACCCGCCCTTCTACCGCTTCACAGCCAGCAGCAAGGCCTCGGCGGCGGCCTCCGGTAGGGGCTGGGCGGCTGGGTGGACGCCTTGTCCCACAACTGTGGGTTTTCCTTCATGTAGAGCATTGAAGGGGTATGAGTAGGTGCTTGCTGCTTGTTCTTATTCCTACATTCCTACATGTATTGGGTTGGCCAAAAAGTTTGTCTGAGTTTTTCCATACCACCCTTTTTGGCCAACCCAATACATTCACTTAAGAGAAGGCTTAAGGATAGCAGAGACTCTTAGCACCTTGTCCAATTAATGAAAAGGTCTTGTAAGGATAACCAATAATCAAGAGCCCAGGACTCATATGCCACAGAGGTTTTTTTTTTTTTAATTTATTTATTTTAATTGGAGGCTAATTACTTTACAGTATTGTAGTGGTTTTTGCCATACATTGACGTGAATTGGCCATGGGACCCCCCTCCCACCTCCTTCCCCATCCCATCCCTCAGGGTCACCCCAGTGCACCAGCCCTGAGCGCCCTGTCTCATGCATCGAACCTGGACAGGCCATCTGTTTTACATATGATAATATACATTTTTATTTTAGACTGAGCTTATGGTGGACACTGTAGTCATGGAGGAATCTCACTTCTGGACCCTCCTTCTTGTATATAATGGGATTCTCTTGGCTGATACTCTCCTAGGGTTGACTAAACTGCCACCCTCCACCAGTGTTACCACTTTTCAGTTGGCCTCTCAGCATCGTTGTAGGAAATATGTACCACCCTCCTCAAACTCCTTGATGCTGTCTTCCCTTTGCTTCCCTTAACACCATGATTGCCTCCAAACCTCTTTCCTCTCATGCCCTGGTCTCTTATGCCCTCTTTGTGCCCCAGACCTTGCTGCCTGAGCAGTGATCTCACAGAGAAGCGGTGCCCTGGGGATCAGAAGCTCTAGGCATTTGGAATGTTCTAACATTCATTTCATAACTCCTGGAACCAGAAATGCTAGATCCACTAGCGGCAGGACTGGCCACTATAAATAAGCGCATTACCTAAGTAGCCAGGAAGAGAGGGTTTCAAGAATGTTGTAGCCTCATTTTGTAAGAGAGTTAAGGGATTTGATTTGACTGTAATAGATGTCTTGGATTCTTCGTTTCAGTGGTGTGGGCTTGGAAGGCTGTTCAGAATGTCTGAGATTGTGCAGAAGATGCAAGGAATCTTTCAAACAGGGGATTTTACAGGAAATCCTTTTCTGGAATCACTTAAGACTTGAGCTTGACCCCCATGACAGGCATTTCTTTCTGAGCTGTTCTTTAATCTCATCTACAGGAACCACCTCCAGCAGCAATACAGTGGTTGCCGGCCAGGACAGTTTCCCAGACGCTGAGGAGAGCAAGATACTGAAAGAATCTGATGAGAGGTTGGTGCACAAATTTGGCTTAACATGCATCTTAACTTTCAGCAATTGTCTATGCAAAGCATTAGTGACATTTGCAGGGCTTCATAAATTTCACACACACTTACACATACACAAATCCTTTCTTTTTTAGAAACACAGATTGACTTTCAGACTCTGCTCTGTATATCCCTAAAGATAACCATTTCTTCCTGAGCAAAGCCAGAGCAGAGATTAAGAGGGATGTTGTTCTAGTGGCTGAAGCCCATTTACCCCCAGGGCTTAATAACAACCACACCTTATTCTGCTAGTGGGCACAGTCCATCTGGAGTTAGAGGAAATAGCCATGTGAAATTTGAAAATCTGGTTCTTGAATAATTCCTTAGAGTAGTTATCTTGAGATGAGTTCTATGAAACATCACCATTCTTTTACCTTTAACTCTGTCACATCTTGGTTAACTAAGAACACTGTCTAAAAGAAACCTCGATGTCCTTCCCCTTAGTTCTTTAACAGTAATGTTTCTCTTGTTCATATTTCTGCTATCACATTGCCCAGGAACTATTCATAAGTAAGCACAATCTGGATCAGTATTTACTGCAGTTGAATGTGAAGAACAGGGAGACAAACCAAAAGAGATAAACGGGACTTAAATTTGAAAATAAAAATTAAGATGATTCTCATGATGTTGAAAACTTGTAAGGCTGAGTATTTTCTAGTAAAACGTAATGGGGAGCCCTTTCACTTAAATTAATTTTAAAAAAATGAGATACAGATTCATACTGAAGAAAATTTAGTGGATCACATAATGAAAATAATTCATTTAGCTTTAAAAGCCCCTGGATGCTTCGTGATTTCATCATGTGCATGAGAACCCATCAGGGGCTACAGGTGGAAGTTATCTGACCCAGGGCTGGAGTTCTGAAAGTTCTTTCTCTAAGTCAGCCACAGCAAATTCCTCAACATGCCGGTTACTGGCTGACTACACTGCCTTAAGGCAAAATGCTCATCCTCTGAGTTTCCCTTCAGATCAAAGGCACTGACCCAGTGGGTCATGAATAACAGACCTTTTCCATTTAGTTCGCTACGGTTTTTCTTTCTCAGAAATAGATTAAGGTTTCCATACTCTCTACATCAATGACAGTACGAGATTATTAATTCACATGTTATTTTTTAACCTATATTTGCCCGTAGCTTCTTTGGAAAACTCCCTAATGGTAAAAAGAAAAAAAAATCACATATTTCTCTAAAGGTATTTCTGTCTTCTGATGGGAGTAAAACATTATTTATCATTCATTGTATAGTCTGAATTTTTCACCTTAATTATACTAAGGGTAGAAAGGTGATATATTTCCCTATATTATCATCTCATTACAAAGGCCCCTTTAGGACCAGAGTTATGAGTGTCCTGCCTAAATTTTTAGTGGTGGCCTTTAAAATGAAGAAGCCAGTTATCACTATAACATTACAACCAGATAATATCTGTAAGAGGCTTTCTTGTTTATCTCCTGCTTTCCTGCTTTGTCACTGTATCCTGTTGGCCATTGGGAAGCCTGATGCTACCTACACTTTTACATAGTCATGCATATCTAATTCCTTCATACTGACTATATCTGTTTATCTACCTGTAGGTAGATTGATTATATATATGATCACACCTATATGAATATTTTATCACACAGAATACTATTGTTACATTAACCCTATATTTTACCTATACTATTTCTCTAATATAGTCTGTCTTTTCTTTCATGGTAGACTGTGCTCTCAGCCTAAAGTATCTTTGTGTTTCTTTGCAGTCTGCTTATCACCTTCCTCCCTGTGAGCCTTGTCATGTTGATTTATGGGTACTTGTACACACGTTTGTGTCTCAACCATTACCTTTTCATTCTTAGAAAACAGAGATTATATGGCTCTTTGACATATTTCTACCCTTAATGATCACCCTACTGTGCTGCACATAGTAATCATCTTTTAAAACGCTTATTCAGCATATAAATGAAAATTGGAGAAATGTCACAGCCCTAGAGGTAGATAAGCAGTCCATAAACACCTTCCAGCCCCTTTCTCCCTCCCTCTTGCTGACCCCATTACAGAAGACAGTTATTTACCCTGTTCTTTTCAGTCCTTCTAGACAAAGAGTCTACAGAGATGGTACTGGTCAGAAATACTGATGATCTGGCTACGCTGTGACTCAGTTTCTGGGAGTACCAGTCACCTGATTGCATTGGTGGGCTCCAGGGGGCACCATGGACTTGTACAAAGTGGCTGTCCTGATGCCAGATTCTTTACAACTAGTTAGTGGTTCTTTGATGTAATTCAGAAATATTTAATAATACCATAGCTACTGACAAAAAAAATTCAGATAGCTTATAATAAAAGAACCATTAAAGCCAGTATTGTATTGTTAGTTGCTCAGTCATATCCGGCTCTTTGCAACCCCATGGAATGAATGTAGCCCACCAGGCTCCTCTGTCCATGGGATTCTCCAGGCAAGAATACTGGAGTGGGTTGCCATGTCCTCCTCCAGGGGATCTTCCCCACCCAGGAATTTAACCCATATTTACTGCATCTCCTGCATTTCAGGGAGGTTCTTTACCCACCTGGGAAGCCCAGTCTTAGCAGAGTTATTTTTATGATACATTTCTAAGACAGGTACTTTTATATTAAAAGACTATTCAGTCTGCTTAATCCTTGAGATTCTTCTAGGATCTAGACCCAAAATTAGTTTCTTCAACCAGGAAAGCAAAGGAATAGATTTTACTCTTGGGAGTCAGTTTTTACTTTTTGTTTTTGCCAAGCATCCACTTCACCATGCTGTGGTTTTGATCTCTCCAGAATAAGAAGTGTGGAAGGGGCTTTCTTCTCCCCTTCATCTTGGCCTCATAAACTCCTCCTAGAAATCCTTTAAATCTGTCTTAAAAGGAAAAGAGAAGAATTGCCATCCATTCTATAGCTCTTCCCTGCCCAGCCTTCCTGAACACGATTGTAAAACCAACATAAAGCACCATTCTTGAGTTTCTGGCAGATCTCTGCCCGGTTTGAATCTACAGATGTGCAATTCTTTCATCACCCTGTTTTTATTCCTTGTTGAGTGGTGTCTGGGTTCTGCATGTGCTGTTTATATCTTTGCATTTATCATCATAAATGTGATTGTAGAACTTCTTCAGAAGGTAATAAGTTGGTCACTTTTCCAATTTCGTTGAGGACTAGTCTGATTTAGATAATTACGTGGCCTGATCTGTATGAAACTCAGCAGATGTCTTTTATCTTCTGATAAAAGAAGTTGTGGATTCACAAAGTAATAGTCCAAAAGATGTGAGAATGAAGAATGTTTGAAATATAAAGTTACTAGGGAAAAGATTGCTTGTCAGGACTTTAAAAAAAAAAAGCTGCTGCAAATGTCTACAGAGTGAATGAAACCGAAAGCTTTATAATTGATACACTTCTGAATTCAGCAGAGTCACATCACTGTTGCAGTGTTCTGAGGTTATACACCTGGGGCAAAGTAGCATCTTAATGGCACATCCTGAAATGGCACTTTTTCCTGAAATATCCCTCTTTCTCCCTACATTGATGAGGACAGCTGGGGCCCCGCACTTCGTAGCATTTCAGAGGGAAATAAGAGTATTGGTCTGATACCAATTACAACAGAAAAGCTAGTCAATAATGTGGACAAACCAGGCTTTGTATCATTTTATGTAAAATAAAAATATAGACGTGCCATTTCACCTCACCTTCCCTCAGCCACACCCTTGCCTGACTTTATGGATCTTTGGGTGGTAAAAATGTTATTGATTTGTAAGTCTGTGGTGCCCTGAAAAGGCATTCTAGAAATCCAAGAGTATAATAATTACTCTATAGTCAGACGGCATCTCATAGTTTTGGGAACTTTCTCACATCCTTCCTTTTGATTCCTACAACAGCCCTAACAAAATAAATGTTGTAGTGTTGTTATTATTATTCCGTTTAGGCAGGCGTGGAAATGGGGTCCCCAAGGAGGTAAAGAACTTGCCCAGGGTCACCGAGCTAGGGAGCAGGAGCTCAGCCTGAGGTCACGCGTCCCCCCTTCTCAGAGGCAGCACAGCCTTGAAAGTGTCCCCACTGTTACCTTCCTTGGCTGACACTGGGCAAGTAGTTTCCCCTCACTCGGTCTGTTTCCTCATTGGCAGAGTAAATGGTGTTTATCTCAAAGATGAGGGAGTGAGATTAAACGAGATAATGCACATAAAGTTGTTATACTTCAGGGACTTCCCTGGTGGTCCAGTGGTTAAGAATCCGCCTTGAAGTGCAGGAGACGTGGGTTCAGTCCCTGGTCGGTGAACTAAGATCCACGTGCCATGGAACAGCTAAGCCCGGGCCCTGCAACTACTGAGCCCACGCGCTCCAGAGCCCCCTTGTGCCACAACTAAAGAGTCCAAGCTCTGCGATGAAAGATGCCACGCCTCATGATGCAACAAAAATTCCACATGCTATGACTAAGACTGGATGCAGCCAAATAAATACTCTTTTAAAAGTTATCTTTCAACTTCCTTTTTTGTTTGTTTGTTTTTGATTACTTCTTAAGCCACAGAAAGACTAGACAGAAAGAGGCCCTCTGGTTGTATTACACCTCCACTAGTACCTTTTCCTAAAAACCTTTTAAGGAAAACATTAAAGCTCGTAAAATTCAAAATTTGTTATGAAATCATTTCTGTATATTTCCGGGTCTTATTTCACTCACTCAATCTTTCAGCCATTATTTCTACCATGTGCCAGGTTACCATGTGAATCGTGTTATTCAGTATCATGCCCGTCTTGTTTCCAAGCAGATGTTATAATTTTCTAGTTGAAGTCACACATATTAGTCTTAAAATGTTTTTCTTGTCAGGGTTTGAACTTGTGCCCCTGAGCAGGAGTGACCACTGTCCTGCTCGAGCGCAAAGGGGATGTGTGGGGTGCACTGTTGACAGTATTCCTTTAGGAAAAGCGCCATCAACCGCTAAATAATAGTATTCTTGTGTTTCAGCACATAACACACGTGTGTCAGTATCTCATGATGGCTGTTCTTGTATTTGCAGGTTTAGTAACGTCATCAGAGCCCATACGCGTCTGGAGTCAAGATACAGCAACAGCTCAGGAGGTTCATACGATGAGGATAAAAGTAAGCACTAACAGCCTGAGGGGTTCAGATGGAGGGCAAATGGTTAGTGAATGGAAAATGAGTATTTTGATTATTCCTTTTCTGATCAGAAAAAAAGAGGCCCACAAATAATTAAGTAACCATTTAATCCTACAGATTAAATCCTACATGCAGAGTCAGTCTCTTCAAAGTAAAAACAAACCAAACAGTGGATGAATCAGACTTAGGAAAACTTTGAGCTACTACCTAAAACCATATTTTTGTCTTCTTGGCCCTTTTCCTGGGTGATGCATTTGGCGAAAGGATAGTACAAGATTGTCACTTTAGAAAACAAAGGTTTCCATTCGGTTCTCCTGCCTGTCTTGGGAGTGGATTTAACCTTTAAGCTTTGTGAGTCAGCTCACCCAGGATAGATCTGTTTTCACATTTAATTTCTCAGGGACCGAGTGAAAACCTTGCCAGACTGGGAGATACGATTGTCCCAGGAATCACACTGTACCTTGGGAAGCTGGAAAAACGGGAAAGATCAATGCATTCGTTGATTTTGTTTAAGCCTTGGACAGGTTGTACAGTTATTGGTCAAGGAGTGGTCGCAGTTACTTGTTCACAAGTTACAGGAATTCTGGAAGCAGAGAACATTCCCAGTGACATATTAGCTGTGTAAGGAAATTGGTAAACTGTCTTCTGGAACTTACTTGTTTGGGTGGAAATCATAATATGATATCTCATGAGTTAGGTCCATTTTGTAAGTTAGCTCACGGAGCTTTTGTACTGGTTCTTTTGAATTATTTTGTTCTTGTGGGAAATGTGCAGAGTACGGTAAGAGGTAAGTGTTTTAGGTTGGCCAAAAAGTTTGTTCAGGTTTTTCGGTACAATGTTATGAAAAACCCGAATAAGCTTTTTGGGCAACCCAGTAGTTCTAATGACACTACATTTCAGTTTTACTTCTCAGTGCACACATAGGCAATTCTCCACCATTCAAAATATCAGTGGAAGGAATGTCTAAAATCCATGTAATATTGCCATACTCAGGTTAAGTTTTAACTGTGCTCATGTGCTCAGTCATGTCTGTCTCTTTGTGACCCCCATGGACTGTAGCCCACCAAGCTCCTCTGTCCATGGAATTTCCCAGGCAAGAACATTGGAGTGGGTCGCCATCCCCTCCTCCAGGGGATCCTTCCGACCCACTCTTGTGTCTTCTGCATTGGCAGGCAAAATCTTTACCTCTATGGTCACCTGGGAAGCCCAAGTTTTAACTGTGTCCCTATAAAACCTTTTTCTAGAACAGTTAGTATGAAGTTCGGGCAGGGGGAAGCTTATGCATTTTCCCTCATTTCTGTGCCCATCAGGGTACTTGGCCTTCCAGACGCCAAACAGTTGCATTTCAAGAGCACAGACCATTAGTTCTATGCAGGGCCAGATTTTATAGATGAGGAGAGCAGTACCCAAGGGATGGAGTTGTTGGCTCAAGAGCTGTCTCCTTGCTGTATATAATACTTGGTAACACAAAATTTGAGGACAGAAAAATTGAGTCATGGAAATGTTAGGCAGTCGAATCCTGACTTCCCCAGAATGTGACAGGCATGCTGTAATGAAGCATAACATTCTATGACTGTAGATTTTACGTTAGGAATATTGTTGCACTTCAACCAGTTGATTCCATCATCATCATCCATCAAAGTGTATCTCTTTGTTCTGGGCACAGGACACAGAATTTGGTAGAAAACAATAATCATTTTGAAAATACATCTTCAGAGCCCTCTGGTATTGAAACTTTACATTCCTTATATATTTTAAAATAGTGACTTTCAGAGGGTAATTATAACAAAATGAGTGACTATGTCGTTATATAAACTCAGATTACTGGCTTTAGGGATAAAGAGAAAGACTAATAGAAGTATTTATAAAGGGAAAGAAAAACTACTGTGAATGAAAATAAGACAGAAAGAGTAGACTAGTGTTATCATCATGGCCTCTGTTTTACCCAGAAATGTTTATAAATTTGTCATATCAGCATAAACAGCATCTTACTGGCTATAGTACTTGAATTTGATTGAGTCATGTGTCAGTAATATACTTCACGTGATTACTGATATTAACCAGGGAAATTAAAGTTCAGAGTAAGTAGTTGGGTTGCTGAGAGCTCAAATCTTAAATTTCTCAAGTCAAAGAAAAATGGAAATCAAGCTACTCAAACAGATCCTCATCATAAAAAGTCCATAAAATAGGTGCTAAGATCCTTTTTTAGTTGTCAAGTAACAGAATTGACTTCAGCTGTCCCCAGATGAAGCAGTCCATCCAGTAGGGCACAAGTACCCTCAGAACTTTGGTAACTGGATCCTGCCTGATGCATTTTTGGTTCTAGCTACCTGGTGATGGGTACAGTCTATGCCATGAGAGAAGCAAAGGTTTGCAGGCTCAGTTCCAAACCTTATGACCGGCTGTATGATATATGTCAGGGGTAGTTATTTTCTCCTTGAATTCCTGAGGGTATGAGCAGGGCTAAGAAGAATGAGAAGGGGTCAGGAGAGACCTCATGGCCCAGCGCTTCCTAATCTGGTTTTATCTAAAAAGAAAGGTGCAGCCTCTTCAAAGTATTTTTTATTAAAAAAAAAAACACAAAAAAAACCATACCACCTTGGATAAAGTGGACAGACAAACAGATTCAGACCTAGTCTATAAAGTTGGTGGACAGCGCCTGGCATGGTCACAGAACAGTAAAGAAAGGCAGGGTGACTAGGGTACAGTGAGCAGAGGGCATGGAAATAAGAGATAAGCCAAGAAACAGGAGGGCAGTGTTGTCAGGCTTTACAGGCCCTGGTGTGAATTGAATGCTCGATTTCATTTTGAGTGTAAAGGGGAGCTGCTGGCCAGTGGTACGCAGAGAAAGGAGCTCTGAGTGGACTTCTGTTTTCAAAGGATGGCTCTGGGGACTTCCCTGGTGGTCTAGTGGTTAATTCTTTGCCTTCCAGTGCAGGGGATGTGGGTTCAATCCCTGATTGGGGAGCTAAGATCCCACATGCCTCCAGGCCAAAAAAAAAAAAAACCAAAACATAAAACAGAAGTGATATTGTAACAAATTCAATAAAGACTTTAAAAATTATCTACATAAAAAAAAAATCTTAAAAAGGGAGGCTGCCTCTGGCTGCTGTGCTGAGAATAGACGGCAGAGGGTTACGCATGGAGGCAGCGAGGCGATAGGAGGCTCTGCCTGCGGTGGGAGATGGTGAGGGCTCAGCCCAGGATGGCAGTGATGGAGATACTGAGAAGTGGTCATCTCTTGGGTTTGTTTTGAGGGAGAGCTTACTGAATATACAGATGGTGGCAAGTTACTTAACCTCAGTGTCCCCTCTACAAAATTGGGACAATAGGTACCTATTGTTGGGTTATATTGGGTTATTAATACATGAAATGTATAGACCATTGCCCGACGTAAAGTAACCCCTCTCTGTTGTTAGTCTCTAAGTCATGTCCAACTCTTTTGCAACCCCATGGACTATAGCCCACCAGGCTCCTCTATTCATGGGATTCTCCAGGCAAGAACACTGGAGTGGGTTGCCATTCCTTCTCAGAGGATCTTCCCGACCCAGGGATCAAACCCACATCTCCTGCATTGGCAGGCAGATTTTTTATCACTGAGCCACCAGGGAAGCCCAAGCCATCTCTAAGTTAGTTCTGATGTTATTATTTTTATTTTTACTGTCACTACCACCATCATCATGGTTATTAGAAATATAAGTGACTATGGCTGATTCATGTTGATGTTTGGCAGAAACCAACATAATTCTGTAAAGCAATTATCCTTCAATTAAAAAATAAATTAAAAAATATATATATATAAGTGAGAAGTCAGGGAGGATTCCCAGGCTCCCATCCTGAGTGAACTGAACATAAGAAATCATGCTTTACTGAGATGGAGGAGATGAACAAAGGAGTGAGTTGTCACAGTGATGGGAATTCACATGATGTAGGATTTTTCTTCTTGTGTATCTATGTTTTCAGTCACTCTATAATGAATAACTATAAATTAGATATCCAAGAAGAAACTTAATCAAGTAATTCCAGCCCATTTGATCATATAATTTCATACTCACTCACCAAATGGAATGGCTAGATCATATAATTTCATACTCACCAAATGGAATGGTTAGGAAGTTATTTTTATAAGCACAAATTTGTAAGTTGCTTTCTAAAAAGGCAAGTCGGGAAAACAACCAGCTTCTCTCCCTGTAAATGAAGCACATTGGTCTTTCTCACACTACAGATGACCCAATTTCTCCCTACACCGGCTGGCTTCTGACTATCACAGAGACCAAGCAGCCGCAGCCCCTACCCATGCCTTGCACGGGAGGGTGCTGGGCCCCCCTGGTGGACTACCTCCCAGAGACCATCACCCCCCGGGGGCCACTCCACAGGTGAGTAGCACGTGCAGATAGAGGGGAATGATCGCTTAGCTCTGGCTGGATTTTTCTTCCTGTGAAAAGAGAAACCTGTTCCAGGTCCCATCAAGTGAAATGATGTTTGAAACCAGAGGGAACACAAGCGACTTGACCTGCAGCTCTCAGCATACTGACTGACTTTGGTCGAACAGTAGCCAGTGTGCAAAGCTGCCTTGCAGCCCTTGGAAGTTTTCCTTGATGTGCCCCTGGTGTGGGTGTCCATTCTGTTATGCCTTGTCAATTGTGAGCAGCTAAAAGAAAGAACCCTTGTCTTCCAAGTCTCTTCATCCTTCAGCCCTTATTTTCAAGAGACTGGTAGAGTCCCCATTATGTGAATTAGCTCAAGTGAGGTTTCTTCTCCTCGTGGAGCCCTGTGCTATATCAGAAGTTAAACTCCATTTCCCTGGAATCAGGCTCTCACCGAAGTCTTCAGGGCTGACGAGTTGGATGTGACTGTGCCCGAATGACCTATCAGTCCGTTTCCATCCTCTTCGGACATGGCGTTGATGTCATCATTTTCATTGATTAGGTGCAATGTCGCTGTCATCTTTATGACTGAGATGGTGGTGGACCACAGTGTCAGAGAAGACTGGGCTCTTCATCTCCCGCTGCTGCTCCATGCGGTCTTCTTAGGTAAGCCTGGGACCCAGAGGAATCCTGGCCACTAGAGTCTGAAACCTACACAAGTTATCCCAGGGAGCTGTCCTTTTACGTGGCCATCCTGCTTTTCTGAAATACCTAATATCTTCCATTTTTCACTGTCCTTTCTGTGACATCTCTAAAATTCCAGTTGATCAGTCATTGTTTAAAATTGTCCTGGCACCATAATACAGAGTGGTACCTCATCCATGCTACTTCTATAGAGATATTCAAAACAAGCTGGACTTCTTTTAGGGGCTTTGGTTCTGCGTGATAAATTTAAAGCCACAAGGCACAGTCAGTGCGTAGAAAGAATGTAGAACACGGTCAGCTAAGCACTGAGATTTTAAAATACCCAAGTTGCAGAGCAAAAAAAAAAAAATGGAAAGAGGAATCAGCCAGGCAGGGAGACTCAGAGAGAGAGATAAAGTTAGAAACCTTTAGTAACAGGAAGAGAACATCTCAGGAAAGAGAAATGCTAAACATGTCAGATGCTACAGAGAGGTCAAGAAAAGTCCATCTATCAGCATTTCATAAGAACATTTTTTAAGGAATAAAACATTTGATTTTTCATAAGCCTGATTTGTTTATGTCGGTAACAAACTAACAAAGGAAACAAAACATTCCTCTAACGTGTTCCTCCTGGGCATCTTGGAATCTTTGCCATCCCTGGAATCTAGACGAGCTGAAGGTTTGTTTATATTAAGAGATTCCACTGTTTTGTTCCAGGTTTGGACCATTACCGGCCAGAAGTCTTTGAACACAGCAAAAAATTGCTTCTTCATCTCCTGATTGCCCTCTCTTGCAACAGCAATTTCCATGCCATTGCTTCTGTGCTCCTGCAGACTCGAGAGATGGGCGAAGCCAAGACTCTAACAGTTCAGCCAGCTTATCAGCCCGAGTATCTCTACACAGGTAACACAAGGAGGAGGGGCAGGGAGCCTGAGACAGAGTCACAAGTCTGAGGATACCTGGGGGTGTCCCTGGAGCCCACATCAGTGTCTCTGCTTTTACCCTTGCCCCAGCTTTCTAAGGGATAAAATATGCACCGTTATGTGCAATAAACATGCATTATTTTTACTTGATGTTAAATCCTTCTTCCTTAGTAAATATTTCCAAATATACTTTTTAAATTATTACTGTGATTGCTATTTTCATTAAATATGTTATCAAAAAAATTAATATCTATTGACTGAGAGAGCATGAGTCTGGAACACCCATGGAGGAGAATGTGCAAAACAGTGACCACCTCCAGCATTGTGAGACCAGGTATCACCAAGGTGCCAGACATTTCCCTATGTAGCTTGAGACATAATTACATTAAATTAATATACACATTCAGAGTTCTGGGCACATTTATGCAAAACATTATGTATACCCTACTTACCGCTGTTAGAGGCTGTTATCCTCAAAAATAGTATCATGTCATATAGCTAAATCATCTATTACCCAAGAATAATTTACCTACAGCACAGTTAGGTACAGATGTGTAACAGAGCTGTTCAGCAGAGAGTGGGTGTGTGAAAGCATGCACACACAGACACACGCACTCACTTCTTTTGCAGAAAGCATCAGTTAAAACACCAGAGCATCAAATGATTTGGTAAGTCTGTTAGAAAAAGACTGATTAAGTGAGCTTAATCAGAAGACTGGATATTTTGAAGATCTTTGTATCTTAGCACAAATGATTCCATGCCATTCTTTTTATGTACTGCATAGTATCTATTGAACCACATGTCTTAACTCATACGTTTCTTATCCATAGCTGGAGAAATTGTTCGGGTTTGTGTCTGTTTTGCTTCTTGGCCAATATACAAAATGCCTCCATGAGCCTCTAGGCTCATATACCTTGATGTGCTTTTAATCAGTATATCTCCAGGATACATTTCTTAGTTTGTAGTTATTGGGTCGAACAAAAGATAGATGTCTTTAAAGTTTTTATTGATGTTGCAAATTGTTCTCCAAGACTGTTGCAGTAATTTAAACCTGCAGTATTTAAGAGTGTGTATTGCATACCTACTATTACTAAACTTTCTCGTTCGTCTTTACCAGTCTGATAAATAAAAGGTGGTATCTTGGGGGAGAAAAGGGGGAAAAAAAGACACCAAAGTAGAAAATAGCAGAGCACCATCTATTACCAAATCACACTGGTTTACATGGCAGTGCAACTATTCCATAAGCAAAGAGTTCCAGTCTTGTTTAATCATAGCCATAGCCAAAAATCAAGTGGTTTTTTTTTTTTCTAAAAAATTTAAATAACTGCATAGTTCCTGATGCGCACCTCCCGACCTCATTCAACGCCTGGCCTGCTCATTCCACCTGGACCTTGTCTCCCACCAGGTGGCTTCGACTTCCTGAGAGAGGACCAGTCGTCCCCAGTGCCAGACTCAGGGCTCAGCTCCAGCTCCACTTCATCCAGCATCAGTCTGGGAGGCAGCAGTGGGAACCTCCCACAGATGACCCAGGAGGTAGAAGATGCGGACGTGGCTGCTGACACGGATGAGAAGGCAAACAAGCTCATTGAGTTTCTGACGACCAGGTAAGAGAGGGGTCAGGAGATGGGCTGCTGTTTTCGGATCAGTCTTTTGGAAGAGTGCCATCACTTTAAAACCACAGATGAAAATTATAATGAAGTCTCCTCTATTCTGAATTGCATCTGCTGGTGTCTGTGTACAAGGCCGACCCTGGTAGACGCTGTCTATGACTCCCCTAATGTCACAGTGGAGGAGCAGGGGGATTTCCTGCCTGATGAGCAGGTAGCAGATGCGGGCAGGAGGCAAGCATGACTTTTACTGTCTATCAGAGCTACCAGCTTCTGGGAGTTTCAAGACTTGGCAGAGAACATCGCCCTGGAAACCCAAAGCATTAGCCATGGTCAGCCCAGTAGCAGCTGCAGAGGGGGGACCCCTATCTGCTCCTCTAGTCCAAAGGGTCACTTATAAATGGAATTCAGGAACCAGAAACAATCGGACGCATCATGGGAAAGGAATCCAACTAATAATAGATCAAAGTCAAGAAAACTGTGAGTGATCCCGGTTTTTTTCAGATTTTATGGTTCTTTCGAGGAATGATTTAGCTTTTGGTTCAGTTCTCATAGTTGAGTTCAGTTCAGTTGCTCAGTCATGTCCAACTCTTTGCGGCCCCATGAACTACAGCACGCCAGGCCTCCCTGTCCATCACCAACTCCCAGAGTCTACCCAAACCCATGTCCATTGAGTCGGTGATGCCATCCAACCATCTCACCCTCTGTCGTCCCCTTCTCCTCCTGCCCTCAATCTTTCCCAGCATCAGGGTCTTTTCCAATGAGTCAGCTCTTTGCATCAGGTGGCCAAAGTATTGGAGTTTCAGCTTCAACATCAGTCCTTCCAATGAACACCCAGGACTGATCTCCTTTAGGATGGACTGGTTGGATCTCCTTGCAGTCCAAGGGACTCTCAAGAGTCTTCTCCAACACCACAGTTCAAAAGCATCAATTCTTCTGTGCTCAGCTTTCTTTATAGTCCAACTCTCACATCCATACACGACCACTGGAAAAACCATAGCCTTGACTAGACGGACCTTTGTTGACAAAGTACTGTCTCTGCTTTTTAATGTGCTGTCTAGGTTGGTCATAACTTTCCTTCCAAGGAGTAAGCGTCTTTTAATTTCATGGCTTCAATCACCATCTGCAGTGATTTTGGAGCCCAGAAATGTAAAGTCAGCCACTGTTTCCATGGTTTCCCCATCTATTTGCCATGAAGTGATGGGACCGGATGCCATGATCTTAGTTTTCTGAATGTTGAGCTTTAAGCCAACTTTTTCACTCTCCTCTTTCACTTTCATCAAGAGGCTCTTTAGTACTTTTTCACTTTCTTCCTTAAGGGTGGTGTCATCTGCATATCTGAGGTTATTGATATTTCTCCCAGCAGTCTTGATTCCAGCTTGTGATTCCTCCAACCTAGCATTTCTCATGATGTACTCTGCATATAAGTTAAATAAGCAGGGTGACAATATATAGCCTTGACGTACTCTTTTTCCTATTTGAAACCAGTCTGGTGTTCCATGTCCAGTTCTAACTGTTGCTTCCTGACCTGCATACAGGTTTCTCAAGAGGCAGGTCAGTGGTCTGGTATTCCCATCTCTTTCAGAATTTTCCAGTTTATTGTGATCCACACAGTCAAAGGCTTTGGCATAGTCAATAAAGCATAAATAGATATTTTTCTGGAACTCTCTTGCTTTTTCGATGATCCAGCAGATGTTGGCAATTTGATCTCTGGTTCCTCTGCCTTTTCTAAAACCAGCTTGAACATCTGGAAGTTCACAGTTCACATATTGCTGAAGTCTGGCTTGGAGAATTCTAAGCATTACTTTACTAGCATGTGAGATGAGTGCAATTGTGTGGTAGTTTGAGCATTCTTTGGCATTGCCTTTCTTTGGGATTGGAATGAAAACTGACCTTTTCCTTCCTGTGGCCACTGCTGAGTTTTCCAAATTTGCTGGCATGTTGAGTGCAGCACTTTCACAGCATTATCTTTTAGGATTTGAAATAGCTCACCTGGAATTCCATCACCTCCACTAGCTTTGTTCATAGTGATGCTTCCTAAGGCCCACTTGACTTCACATTCCAGGATGTCTGGCTCTGGCTGAGTGATCATACCATCATGATTATCTGGGTCATGAAGATCTTTTTTGTACAGTTCTTCTGTGTATTCTTGCCACCTCGTCTTAATATCTTTTGCTTCTGTTAGCTCAGTTCAATATAGACTTTAACATACAGGAAGCTCAAGTAGGGGCTGGTGGTGCCTCCTTACAGGGTGTCTCAGAGACCTGGCTGGTTTGTGGAGAAGAAAGGTTTTCTCACTACTCACCAGCGTCAGTGCTGGGAATGGTGTTCTCTGAAATTCTCACACATGGATCCATCCCGCTCTTACCACAGAGAAAACCGAATAGACAACAGAGGTTGTATCTTCAGTTTGGCCTACAGTGTTTGGCAACTTAACCTAACAATGTGATCCTGATAAAATGTTATCTCTGCAAATTCTAAAATGTATAAAGGGAGTCTGTGTCTAAATCTGTGTTTTATTTGACATGTTACGTCACTTCATTTAAGACAAAGAACCTGTTATGTGCTGAATGAACACTGTCCTGGTGAATTGAGAAGTTTTAATTTTGTGAGCAAAACATATGAAAAAGTATGTCTCCATCAGTTAAGTAGATCTATTTTAAGTGTGCTCTTAAGCTTTATAAGACTGAAATTTTCCACCAAACTAATAAGTAAATTAAAAAAAAAAAAGTATGTTGCCCCTTTGGAGTTAGAACTGTGTATATGGTTGTGCAAAATGATAGTTACATTTTTGACAGTTTTGTGTGTTTTGTTGAAGGGCATTTGGTCCGCTTTGGTGCCATGAGGACATCACACCCAAAAATCAGAATTCCAAGAGTGCTGAACAACTCACCAATTTTCTACGTCATGTTGTATCCGTGTTCAGAGATTCTAAATCAGGTACAAAGCCCACTTTCAGCATTTTTGTGTAACGGAGCTCATTCTCCCCATATAACTACACACTGTGTATGTATTTGTGTGTGTGTGTGCATGTGTGTGTAAAATCCTCCATTTGGCAGCAATAGCCAAGGAATATTCATAGGGGGTATTGAAGCTTTTTCAGGTGTGTCTAACTTAATGATAGTTAATGTCACATATAGTTGCATGATGCTCTATTAAATGATTTCCCCAGCGTCTCTGTTCTCTCTGCTTCATTTCCCTCACTACAACTATACTGTGCCTATATTAATTTTATTTAAAGAAGGCCATGAGAAAGAAATTTTATTCACTGTCATCAGGCTCAACTGGGAGAAAATGGTCCATCTTGCAAACTGGGTTTTTTTTAAATAATAATAATTTTTCAATAAAATGTTTTTGGCTTTGAAAGTATTTGCTGACAAGTCCTGTGCCAGTGACCACTCAATATTCTGAACACAGTCTGATGCTAATTTAGGTACTAGTAGCCTCACAATTGGAGAAGGCAATGGCACCCCACTCCAGTACTTTTGCCTGGAGAGTCCCATGGATGGAGGAGCCTGGTGGGCTGCAGTCCATGGGGTCGCGAAGAGTCGGACACGACTGAGCGACTTCACTTCACTTTTCACTTTCATGCATTGAAGAAGGAAATGGCAACCCACTCCAGTGTTCTTGCCTGGAGAGTCCTGATGGGCTGCCGTCTATAGGGTCGCACCGAGTCGGACACGACTGATGCGACTTAGCAGTAGGAGCAGCAGCAGCCTCACAATATTTAAGCCCTTAGCTGGATTCCATCCGGCTCAGCTTGGCCAGGGCTGATATGTGTGTGAAATTTAAATTTGGTTCCTCAGCCTGATAAACAGCTATCTCTGCCTTTTCTCACTCAGCAGGCTGGCCATAGTAAATATGTCTCACCAGCTCTTCTGGCTGCTCTGATAATTAGCACATTTTGCAATGTGAAACATTCCAGATAAGCCACATATCTTTTCATTATCAGAGGATACATGCTAAAAACCAAAAAATATTGTTAAACTGAAATGGGGAAGTTGTTCCCAGAATGGAATTACCATTTCTTGTTTTGAGTTTCCCCTTTGGAATTTCTTTGAAGTATTAAGACTGCTTTTATTGGTATTTCCCCCACTTAAAAGTCATTTCAGTAGCCTTGAAGGAGAAGTTTTGTGATGCATGTGAACTCGTCATTTGTGTAAAACTCTTGATGGTATAAAGATACTAAAAATGAGAAAAAATATGAATGCCATATGTAGCATATTCTGAGTGTGTTTCAGGCTGCTTAGAACATTCTGGTCTTCTCTGGTGGCTCAGACAGTAAAGCGTCTGCCCACAATGCAGGAGACCCAGGTTCAATCCCTGGGTTGGGAAGATCTCCTGGAGAAGGAAATGGCACCCCACTCCAGTACTCTTGCCTGGAAAATTCCATGGGCAGAGGAGCCTGCTAGGCTACAGTCCATGGGGTTGCAAAGAGTTGGACATGACTGAGCAACTTCACTTTCACTTAGAATATTGTGTCTTTTCACATCTTCCTCAAGACATTTTTACTCCCTACAATTTTCTTGAACGTGGCTGCTTTCTGCCTACTTCCAATATAGCACAATAAGATGTGTTCCTGCAAACACTTGTATTAGTCAGGGTAGCATAGCTGCTGTAACAAATAACCCTCAAAGCTCAGAGACCTAACACAAGAGGCTGTTTCTGGATCTCATACCAGTTCAGTGCAGACGTTTGGGAGCAGCTTTCCACCTGGTGCTTCAGGGACCACCCTCCACTCTGTGTCTGTGCCACCTGCTAGGCTCAGAGGTCTCTACTCGACCCTCCGTGTCCAGGGGCAGGTGGAAGAACAGAGTGCGTGGAGGGTTACCCCGGAGGAGTTTACCTGCTAGCCTTGAGCGTGGCATCCAGTGCACCTCCCCGTGTCCCCCTGGCCAGAACTCAAGCCCAAGGTCACATCTGACTGTGAGGAGAACTGAGAAATGTGGCTTCATTGTGTAACAGGGAGAAAAGGAAACCTTTTTCTTTCCTCCATTGTTGTCTAGTCGCTCAGTTGTGTCCGACTCTTTGTGTCCCCATGGACTGTAACCCGCCAGGCTCCTCTGTCCATGGGATTCTCCAGGCAACAATTCTGGAGTGTGTTGCCATGTCCTCCTCCAGGGGATCTTCTCTACCCAGGGATCGAACCCAAATCTCCTGCATTGGCAGTTGGGTTCTTTACCACTGAGCCACCTAGGAAGCCCCTTTCTTTTCTCCGCCACTCATGAAATAGCTTTTCCCAAAGGACATCATCTTAGGGGGTTGGGGGTCAGCAACCCTACTAGAACGCTTCCAGCAGTATGATTTATTGATTTTGTTTAGATTTTTTGGCCACGCTGTGTGGCATGTGAGATCGTAGGCCCCTGACCAGGGGTTGAACCCACACTCCCAGGCAGTGTGAGTGCAGAGTCTTAACCACTGGACCACCAGGGGAGCCCTCCAACAGTGTGATTTAAGTAAGTTTTTATTCATCACCATGGGACCTAACCTCCACATATAAAATGGCTTAAATAGAAAAATATGTTTTGAAAAGCAAAACAAAGATGTAAAAAACTATTTCAAAATATTCACTCATAGGTCGTGAACTACCTATAAGGGTTAAATCCTGTGTTTCCTACCCTGAATGTGTCTAAGTCCGTTTTCCAGGACACTTCGTTGACGCCGCAGGAGCATTGTCTTATATGGTGTACTACGTGTCCCAGGGCTCAGCCAGCCAGGCAGCAGCACCAGGAACAGTAACACTGAATTTTCCCTCCTGGTCCATGTTCACGGAACCATCAAACATGCCCCCAGAGCCTTCCATCACGGAGACAGCACAAATGGCTGTTTTTATCAGGTCCACTAACTCACATATCCTGATTTTTCTGCACATAAAGAGGTGCAACAAGTGGAGGATTTAATGGCCCAGAATTCAGCCATGGATTTTCCCTTACGTTTTCATTTTATTATGATCAGATGGTTTTCTGAGGGCTGAGATTACCTTCATGCTGTTGGAAGAACAAACACTCAGGAGGTGAAAGCTGAACCAGTCCCTCCCTTCTTTGCAGTGCCTGCACCTCCACGTCTGCTTGTTTATGGACGATTCTGAAGAACAGGGAGTTTGGCCCAGGCTTTGGTTGTGCTTGCGTACGTGCGGGTGTACGTGCCAAGTCGTTTCAGTCATGTCTGACTCTGTGTGACCCTAGGGAGTATAGCCTGCCAGGCTCCTCTGTCCATAGGGTTCTCCAGGCAAGAATACTGGAGTGGGTTGCCATGCCCTCCTCCAGGGGATCTTCCTGACCCAGGGACCAAACCCATGTCTCTTATCTCCTGCATTGGGAGGAGGGTTCTTTACCACTAGCGCCACCTGGCTGGTCAGATCCACTCATCACTTTCCTCTTCATTCACAAGACTTGTGTCTAACAGATTCTCGTATGACAAAGGAGCGAACATGTTCTATGTGAAAAGTGCAGAAGAATGATGCCAAATAGTAGCAGCACAATAACTAATAATACATTTGTAAGCACCAGTGATGTGTCAGACACCATTCTAAACCCTTTTTAAGTTGATTTTCACAGCCACTCTTTGAGGTGGATGCTCTGATTCACAAGGTAAAGACAAGGAAACATGCTCACACAGAATAAATTTATTTCCCAGTGTCCCAAATCTCTCATTTAAAATCAGGACCATATTGCTCCGAAGCTTTCTACTCCTCAAAGCTTGCTCCAAACTCTTTCTATTCCACCGTGCCCCTTTAAGATTGATTCAGATTTGGTTTTAATTTTTTATTTTATTGGAGTATAGTTGCTGTACAATGTTGTGTTAAGGTGAACATTTCTACTGTGTAGCGAAGTGAACCAGCCTTATATATACACATATCCCCTCTTTTTTGGATTTCCTTCCCGTTCAGGTCACCACCGAGCACTGAGGAGAGTTTCCCGTGCTATACAGCCGGTTCTCATTAGTTGTAGGGATTCCCAGATGGTGCTAGTGGTAAAGAACCCACCTGCCAATGCAGGAGATGTAAGAGATGCCAGTTGGATACTCCGGTCGGAAAGATCCCCTGGGGGAGGAAATGGCAACCCACTCCAGGATTCTTGCCTGGAGAATCCCATGGACAGAGGAGCCTGGCGTGCTACAGTCCATGGTGTCTCAAAGAGTCGGACACAACTGAAGCGACTTAACACACGCAGTCATTAGCTATCTGTTTTATAGGTAGTAGTGTGTGTCTGTCAATCCCAATCACAGGGTTCATTTTTAAATAAGTACTACCAGGCGGGGGCGCTGTGCAATCAGCCTGTTGTAAGCGAACAGATGACTGGCGGCCTCAGTTGGCAGCCGAGTGCTGAGCTGCTCCCGCCCCCGTGCCCTAGGTTTCCATCTGGAGCAGCACCTGAGTGAAGTGGCGCTACAGACGGCCCTCGCCAGCTCTTCCCGGCACTATGCCGGCCGGTCCTTCCAGATATTCCGGGCCCTCAAACAACCTCTGTCAGCACACGCCTTGTCGGACCTCCTCTCCAGGCTGGTGGAGGTGATTGGCGAGCACGGAGATGAGATTCAGGTACAGAAGGAAAGCTGGGGCATTCACCCTTCTCTCAGCGCAGAGATGAGGAATTAATGACTTTCTTTGAACTTTCTTCCTCCTGCCAATTATCCCAGCTGTTCAGACGTGTATAATTTATTTAAAAATTCTAGAGGTTGACTTTTGTTTTTACGAACATCTCTCCAGGCGGGTGCTGTTCTAGAAATTCAGTGGATACTTTTATTGAGCCATAACCGAAATCCTTTGGTGACTCTGTTTTTATTGATTTTGTTTGGTGGGGACTAGGGGAGGTATTTTGTCTTGTTTTTGTCTTTTACTAACAACCTGAGATGCAGTTGTGCAGCCTGCTCACCCAGAGAAGGGGGGCTGCCGTTGTGTCTGTGCAGAGCACCACTCCTGTCTGTGTGGCTGGCCTTCCATAAACTGAGAAAAGCTAAAGAAATAGTGGGCAGAGCAGATGCCCCAAGAGGACCCTGTGGACTGTGGAACCTGGAGACTGGGAACAGGTGGAAAGCCAGGGGCATTACAAGCTCTGTAGCTGGGGCCAAAACCTTCTTTTCCATCAGCAGTGTTCTGCATCTCAGAGGGCTGTACGCCTGGAGACTTCAGCTTCTTTTTCTCCTCTGGCCATTGGAAGCACACTTTAAAATGCCCCAAGTCACAGCCCTTCTCATCTTTCATCTCTTAATCTCCAGCTTCCAGCTGTTACCACTGTATTTCACATGTCCGCCATCCCCCTCAGCAAGGGGCCACACTTGCCCACTATAGCCTTACCCCTCCCTGTTGGGTTTTGAATGAGACTGATCTGTTGAAAACCTCACGTCTAGGGAGAGAAATCATCATGATTACCTGCTAACTCCTAAGCCATCTGAGTTTCCTAAGTGGCCCTTAAAATTTCTTTGTAAATTAAAGTAGCCATGACTGTCCAGCTTTCAAAGATGGTATCAGTATTTGAATAAAGTTTGTATCCATTGAATTTATCTTCAAGATGCTAGCAGTAATTGTAAGTGGCACAGAATGTTGTCTTTGTGTGTCTGGCAGGGTTATGTCATGGAAGCCCTTCTTACCCTGGAAGCTGCTGTGGACAACTTGTCTGACTGCTTGAAGAACACCGATCTCTTAACTGTACTATCTCGGTGAGCGTCAGCTGAACAATATTTTAAAATCAGATCCACTGTACTGAATATTTGGGAGAAGCCTAGACTTTGGGCAAAGTCTAAAGAACAAATCTAGTTTTTTAAAGTCTGTTTGTGACCCGAGAAAGTATGTATAACATTTCCTTTAGTTTAAAAAAAAAGAAAAAGGAAATTACAACACACACATATATACACAGGAAGTTAGACAATGTGTTATTTCTAAGTAACACAAATATTATTTTTTTAATTTCCTATTTCTTTGAGTATTTTTCATATTTTATGTAATTATCCTATTTATCACATTTTATAGAAACAAAATAAGCATTGTTTTTTAAATGTATATATACAAGACTTATCCATCACCATAAAAACATTTCAAATAAATGTTGATTTTACTTGAAGAAATGTCTACCTTAGGATCTTTCATTTTTAGTTTTTAACTACTTTTGTTCCTATCAATGTTTAATAACCCATTTTAAATCATTCACAGTTTCATATTCTGTTTGGATAATTAAGCTCATCTTGCTTGAAATTGAATCAGTAATGTTATAGCAGGTTGGGCCTTGTTTCATTTTTAAGGTGAACATTTTTATGATAGGTAATTTTAGTGTAATTACTAACACCATATATATTTATCTGTATAAACCCACAAGTTAATCAGTAAAAATTCAGCAACAATGTTGATAGAAATAGACTTAGAAATCATTTTTCATAAATTTTATAAGTGCAAAAATTGTCCCTTAACACAAGCATTTACATTTTTCTTTCTAGATATTTCTGTATCTGTTCTTTTTATCAGTCAGTTAATAAGAGTATTAACATTTGTACCTATCAGATACATTTTATTTCATAATTATTCTCACCTAAATTCAAACAAAAATTAAATGAATGATCAGTAAACTTTAGAGCCAACTGCTTATTTCTTTAACTTTTCAATAAGTTTAAGTCAGTATTTGGTTTTGTTGTTTTGTTAGTGAGGATTGTTCTGGTTAAGTTTGGTTTTTCACAGCATTGTGTTTAAGAATAAGGAAACATATTCCTTTTCATTTAAGAATGTGGAAAAAATGATTAGAAAGTAGTATTTCCGAGGAATGATTTCCCCACTTTGTTGATGGATCTTAAAAGGACTAGCCTTTCACTGAAATGCACTGGATTCCTATTGAACTCTTTAATTTTTATACCCAGCTCGTCATCACCAGACTTAAGCTCTAACACTAAACTGACGGCGAGCAGAAAGAGCACAGGACAACTCAATGTGAACCCTGGGGCAGCTGGCAGCAACACAGCAACTGCAGAACGCAGCCGGCATCAGAGGAGCTTCTCTGTGCCCAAGAAGTTCGGTGTTGTGGACCGGTCCTCAGACCCACCTCGGAGTGCCACCCTGGACAGAATTCAGGCCTGTACTCAACAAGGTCTCTCCTCGAAAACCAGAAGCTCATCCTCCTTGAAGGACAGCCTCACGGACCCATCACACATAAACCATCCAACCAACCTATTGGCCACCATCTTTTGGGTCACGGTGGCTTTGATGGAATCCGATTTTGAGTTTGAATACCTAATGGCTCTGAGGCTGTTGAACAGACTGCTGGCTCACATGCCGCTCGATAAAGCTGAGAACCGAGAAAAGCTAGAGAAACTCCAGGCGCAGCTCAAGTGGGCAGACTTCTCGGGGTTGCAGCAGCTGCTGTTGAAGGGGTTCACCTCCCTCACCACTACCGACCTTACCTTGCAGCTGTTCAGTTTGCTGACACCAGTGTCCAAAGTATCCATGGTGGACTCATCTCAAGCCATTGGTAAAGCTCACTCTTAAGTTCTGGTCATGGTGGGACATGTGTTTAGTGTAATAAGATAATGTGGGCTTAGCGCTTTTAATGATTGTGTTTAAAAATGGTTCTTTGAGAATAGTTTATTTTTTCTTTTAAAATTTGTATAGAAGTTTTTCTTTGATTTTTTTTAAATTTATTTTTTAATGTGCTGGGTCTTTGCTGCAAGCAGGCTTTCACCAGTTGTGGCAAGTAGGGGATACTCTTCATTGTGTTGGCTTTCTTGTTGTGGAGCACGAGCTCAAGAGTGCATGAGCTTCAGCAGTTGCAGCATGTCAGCTCAGTAGTTGCTGCTCCCAGGCTCTAGAGCACAGGCTCAATAGTTGTGGTGCATAAAGGCTTAGTTGCTCTGCAGCACATGGCATCTTCTTGGACCAGGGATTGAACTTAGGTCTCCTGCATTGGCAGGAGGATTCTCCACCACTGAGCCACCAGGGAAGCCCTGTGTAAGTCTTAACTATGTATATTGTAGAAGATGTTTTTAAGGCAGTCGCATAAAAGGGTCAAGAATAATACATGAGATTTTTCTTTCTGCTTTCCAGATCACATTGCAGACAGTGCTAGTTTATTTCATTGCTCTTATACAGACATTTTCTCTTTTTTTCTTAACTCTTAAATCTTTTATTTTTCTGAGCCTTTATTTTCCCCTTGAAAATTCCCTTGGTTCCCTGTTGTTTTGAATTAAATCAGCAAACCAGATTTTTAATACCATGGCATGTGGCCCACAATTCTTTCCAGGAAGTCAAAGCTTAATACAGTGGAACTAAGCTACTCCTCATCATTTCAAAGAATCTTTCTGATAACTTAAATTGATTGGCCTGTGTCTTTTCAAACAAGTTTTCCTTAAAATACATTTTTTTTATAAAAGCTTCAAACTAGTGCTTCAGTTCATTTTAATCTGCTTTTTAAAATCTATGCCAACAATCATTCTTACGTGCAAGTTGATAGCATGACAGCACTGTACCTGAAAACTGCAAATCTACTTCAGTGCCTGCTTTGAAAGGGTGTCATTGTGGTTGTACATTTATCATGGATTTTATGTTAGATCAAAGTTACTTCAAAAGGCTGCTTTTGCATCTCCTCAGAATAAAACCTATAATAGGCCTTCCTGCTGTTAATGGCTCAAATGCACCATATTCACGTATCTCCATTTGTATCTTCTCTAATCCAGGGTTTCCACTGAATGTCTTGTGTCTTCTGCCCCAGCTGATACAGCATTTTGAAAACCCCAACCAGTTCTGTAAGGATGTAGCTGAGAGAATCGCTCAGGTATGCCTTAGGGCTTCACCCTCAGGCAGATCCAAGACCCGATGTTGGACAGAGGTTACCAGGCTTGGGGTGATATGTTTCATAAACCTGAAGATACTAACTGATATCACTAGTAATTCATGCTTCTGGGTGGCTGATTCACATGGTCGTTTCATTATTGAGAAAATAGGTGGGGGAAAAAAATGGTGAAAATTAAATGACTAAGCATTCTGCAGCTGCCCCCAAAAATGTATCGATCAGTTTTCCAGGCTGCTGGGGCTTAGAGCAAAATCGCTAACATTTCTTCCTTATTCATCAGACTGTTGTGTCCCTAATTGACTTTCCTCTCGTAAAAGGTTTGTTTGGAAGAGAAGAACCCCAAACTTTCCAATCTTGCACACGTCATGACTCTTTATAAAACACACAGCTACACGAGGGACTGTGCCACATGGGTCAACGTGGTCTGCCGATACCTTCATGAAGCCTATGCTGACATCACCTTGAATATGGTTACCTACCTGGCAGAGGTAAGTTCCTGAATTGAGGGTAAAATCCGTTATAGTTTCTATGTGTAAAATATGTATGTGAAACTGATAATAAGAGCCTTAACTTCGTTTATTGATCGTGTGTTTGCTTACTATATATTGTTATAGATGCTGTATAGAATCAGTTAAAACAACTGGTTCTCACAACAACTCAGTGATTATAACCAAGTATCTGAGAATCAGCCAGGTTAAGTAATCTACCACAGATGTAAGGTGTCAGAGCAGCCTTTGAAATGATGTATAGCTGCCTCTAAAGCATAAACTCCTTTTTACTACCCTGGTACCTGTCAGCACATGCCAGAGACAAGAAGATTTTACTCAAATTATTCTGGGTGTTCAAATCTTATATAAGGACTCACTGTGTTTAACAGTCGTGTGCTCTAAACTCATTAACAAAGCATGTATTTTTGAAGATACTCATTTTTCCACACAGTACATGTGTGTAATTATTTTCTCATCTGTTAACTGTTCAGTTCTTTTGGCCACTTTTGATGTGGAATTTCAGCATTTCTTTGAATCATTTCTATTATCTTTTAGTTTTGAACAGTAAGTTTTTTTCATTATGTCTGTCACATCAGTTTGCTCATTATTTTTCTTTCGTTTTTGAAAAATATCATTGACTTCTTTCTTGATTGTAAAAGCAGTATGTATACATAGAAAATTCGGAAGGTACAGAACAGTAAAAAAAAAAAAAGAAAGAAAAATCATCCCAAATAACTGAAATATCTAGAGAGAATTTTGTTGGGTGTCCTTCCTGTATTATTTCTGTATAACACACACCCATTTACATCAGTGTGAGCATCATTTATTATATAGAAACTGTATATCCCTTATTATTTCACTTAATATAGCTAATATCTTTTACTGTCTTTAAAAACATCATTCTATTGAATACATGGTATTTCATCATACAGATTACCATAATTTATGTTTCCATTGCCTTAGTGTTTGACATTTAAATTGCTTACAGAGTTTTCTTGTTTTGTGTGGGATTTTTTTTTTTTTAAAACCATTATAAATAATGCCTTGGTGAAATCTCATACTTAAATCTTAGTATCTGTCTCTAGGTTTGGAAAAGTTCTTAAAGTATGATTACTGTTTCAAAAGATATGAAGACTTTAGTTCTCTTGATCTCAATTGCCAGATTACCCAAGTTCATTTCCACCGATGATTTCCACCCCTCCTATATCTTCCCCAGTACTGTCATCAATTTGATAACTGATAAATGTATCTCTTTTGTTTTCATTTGTAATTTTCAGTCACTGGTGGTGTTTGATACTTTCTTTTTGAGGCTTATTTTGTTGTATTCCATTGTGTGAAATTTTTTTTAGGTCTTAGTAAGCATTTTTCTTTTTTTTTTAAAAAAGAGCTTTTATTTACTTATTTATTAGGCTGTGCTGCATGGCATTGTGGGATCTTAGTTCCTTAAGCAGGAATCACACCCTGTGCCCCCTGTAGTGGAAGCAGAGTCTTAACCACGGGACCACGAGGGAAGTCCCTGAATATTATATTTATATATCAGACCTACAGCATTGCCTTTGATAACATCTCCACCTCTTCAGTAGTTAGGATTTTCTTTTCCCTCCTAAGGAAATGTGCAGTCATAAAGGTACTAGGAGACCTTGGTGCTTCTGTGTGGAAATCTGGTGTCAGACTGACTCACTCTGCGCGTTGCCCCCACAGCTGCTGGAGAAGGGCCTCCCCAGCATGCAGCAGCCCCTCCTGCAGGTGATCTACAGTCTGCTCAGCTACATGGACCTTTCTGTCATTCCTGTAAAGCAGTTCAACGTGGAAGTTCTGAAGACCATTGAAAAATACGTTCAAGTGAGTATTGAACCAGATGTTTCCAAACAGTCATTCCAGAAAGACAGGCTTTGCATGGAGCTTGTACTTGGCCGTGGTTATATGGGTGCCAGGCTGCGTGTTCATTTATCGATGTCCATAACACGCTGAGAGTGGCCAAGACAGTGGCTGAGTGCCACCCTGAGCGGTGTCATGAGGAGAAAGGCAGGGCCAGGCCCCAGTGTGTTTCTGAGCCTTCAGAGGACACGTCTCTGCCTCCTGAGCTTCAAGGCTGGACACTGAAAGAACGTCCCAGCTGGGGGGCAGGGGCAGGGTCTTGTTTGAGGGGTTCTATTTCAAAGGAGAAGGAAGAAGCAACTTGTGTGTGCCTGGTTCTAGACCAGATGTTTCAGATGAGAAGGGTTAATTCAGAGGTGAAAATTGTCACTTAGGGTTGAAGGAACTAGGGGTAAGAAATCAGCATACTCGTACTTGAAAATACTCCAACAAACAAAACATACTGTGTATATGGTGAGTTTCAGAGTTCAAGGGCAAATGCTCGGTTTTTTCTGGTTAAACTCATTGACTAAGCCTGACAATTTGAAACATCTTTTTCCCCATCCTCACTTCACCAGTCACATTACTTGCAGAATTTGCAAATGCTAAAAATTATTTTCAAGCTTTTTTTTCCCCCCAAGTGGCATTGCTCCAATAACAGTTGTACCACGTGGTAGCTGTTCATTATCGCTTTCTCACTTGACACTCACGAGAGACAGAGGGTCAGTTCACATCTTTGCCCCTTGTTCAAAAAAAAAAAATTGTTTTATTAGACTACCTGTTCTTAGGCCTGTGGACCATCCCTGGTACTTGAGATCTTATCCTGAATGGTGGCTAATTTCATATCAAACCATGACCTCCCTTGTGCAGAATTTAACAATGAAGGGAATGCGTTCTATTTCATGTGCTTTTATTCCAAGTCGTAGGGAAATAATAACGTTTATCAGGCTGGTTATCCATGTTCAGTATTTTTATGGGAGAAGTGTCTTGGTCTGCCCGGGAGTTGTCAGAGACACAAAGATTTGGTGAAACACAGTGAGACTTACAGGAAGAGGAGGAATTTGATAAGGAAGGAGAGGAAGGGCATTCCAGGGTGAGCGAATAGCATGAGGAAAGGCACAGAGGCTAAGAGACTTTGGCTGGTCTGGGAGATTCCAGGGGAGATGACCCATGTAGGCCTTGCTCGAAGAGTGTGGACTCCTCCTTGTCCACCAGGGGGAGCCCTTGAAGGCGTTTAAGCAGGGAAGTGGCTTGAGCTGAGGATTCTGGAAAGATCACTGTAGCTGGAATGAGTTTGATGGACCCAAGGAGAGGCTGCAAGCTGAGAAGCCAGTTAAGAGACCATTGAAATAGTCCAGGCAGAGGTCAGGGAGGATTCAGCTGAGTCTGTGCCAACAGGAATGGAGGTGGGCAGGGGTAGGGGTCAGATTGTCAGGAGGGAGGGAAGAGGGGAGTTAGGAATGGTTCCCAGACTCCTGGGTTGGGTCATGAGGAAGAGATGGACGAGAAGAGAAGTAAGCTGAGGGCAGAGCGCAGACGCCCAGGAAGCAAACGGAGCAGAAAGAGCCAGAGAAGCAGGAAGCGTGGATGGAAACTGGAGGCAGGGAGAATCTTGAGAAGGAGTGAGAAAATAGTAGTGTAACTGCAATGAGGGTTGGAGGTTTTTTGTGTTTTGTTTTGCTTTTCAAATTAAGGAAGTACCTCATTAGCAAAAGTGGTACCTTGTTATTTTAAACTTCTGTTTCTTTGAATGTGGACAAAACTAGTCTTTTTTATTTGCTTATTTCCTAAATGTAGCTCCTCTTATAGATAAATTATCTTTTTTATGTCATTTGCCTTTTACTTATCAAAGAATTTCCTGCACTGTTTTAAATCAGTGAGTTCTGACAGGTCATGAGAAGTTTCAGTAGCTAGGAGCATGTTAGTTTTCTTTAATGAAATAATTTTTTAAGTATTGACTGACTGTTTGATTTCCTTCAGAGCATTCACTGGAGAGAAGCGCTGAATATCTTGAAGCTGGTGGTTTCTCGATCTGCCAGCCTAGTTTTGCCTTCCTACCAACACAGTGACCTCTCAAAGATAGAAATACATCGAGTGTGGACGAGCGCATCCAAGGAATTACCTGGAAAAACCCTAGACTTCCACTTTGATATTTCAGAGGTATGTTAACTGTTTCTGTAAACTTTAGCATGAATACATAGTGGCAAAGTTCAAAACTAGCCGCCTAGAGAAGGGGAGACTTACTTTACATTTATGTCAAATGAAAGCTTCTAAGGCTTAATGAGGTTCTTTTTTGTTTAAAAAAAGAACACATTCACAGGGGCTCTCATTTGGCAGCTTTTAAAAATAGAAGCTAGCCTCAGTTAAATAAAAACCATTCCACAGAAAAGATACTTTTTAAAATGGAATGATCTTAAGCATTTTAAACCATGACCTTCACTCATTCTTTATCTGACTGCTGCCACATCCTGCCTTGTATCTGCAACCTTGTTTCCTAAACTGTAGGCAAACCAGTGAATGACCGAGATTTATGGAATCTGCCTTTATGGTCATTTCCCCAAGCCACACTGCCTTTTATTCTTTAATAATTTTTTTAAGTTGATATGTTGTATTTTCATTTTTATTAAGTTCCAGGAATTTTTTGGGGGGGAGGCGGTCACATGGCATGCAGGATTTTAGTTGCCCGACCAGGGATCAAACCCATGGCCCCTGCAGTGGGCACATGGAGCTCTAAAAACTGGACCATCAGGAAAGTCTCCCACACTGCTTTTTACAGTACCACTATTTAAATTCTTGCCTTAAGAAAGAACGGGATGTGGAGAGAAGAGACCTGTGAACCAAACTAAGGAGTCAGGAAGAAAAGAGGACACAAAATAGTCAGATTTACCTGCTGGTCCATGAACAAACTTTTGGAAACCTGTACTTAAGTATGTTAGTCTAAGATATAAAAATACATTTGCTTTCCTGTCTCTCATACCCCGTGACCGATAAGCCCCCTAAAGCAGAAACCATGGTCTGTCCACTTTGTAATTACGGTCTGTACAGTGTCTAATGCATGAATGTACTTCATACATATTCTTCAGCTTAGCTGAATGAATCAGTTCACTAAAGGAATAAACTAGGCCTGCTGACATGGAACTTATTGGCTCAGTTGTAGCCAGACTGGGTTTTTTCAAACAGTTGTCTCATTGACCATTCAACACTCAGGATGAGACACTGTTTATTGCTGCTATTGTGATATTTATATATGACATTAAGGTATCAAATCAATATTTTTCCATTTTAAACAGTTTATATTGCTAGGGTAGGAGAGGGGAGCTTACTCTTTTACTAAAGGTTATTCCGTTCCAAAGAGGTACAGAAAACCTGTAGCTGATCAGCTGCATGCCCCCGAGACCCAGTTGCTCCAAAAAGATGGGCCTGGAGAGACAGGTGGGACACTCCCAGCCAGTGTCTCTCATCTCTGAATGTGGGCCTGTGAACAGGTTTCTGCAGAGACCCCCTTGGGGCTGAAGTTTGGGAGGTGCTGCCTACCCAGCCACCACATTACAGACCTCTCAGGAAGTGAAGTTTCTTAAATGTTGCCCAAGAACCTGGCCCTGACTGTTACATTTAAATAATTGAAAGCATAGATTTAAATAAATTTTTAAATACTTGAGAGTATAAGATTGGTGATTACCGGTTGGGATGAGGGGAAGGAATTTTGGTCTTGTTATAAGAAAGTCTCTCAAGCTTAAACATCTGAAAATAATTTGCTTTCCTGCATGCTTTCCTTCTCATCTTTACAATCATTTCTGAAGTGTGTTTAAGCAATTGGGTGTGTTTTCAGCTGCTCAAGAGGGTGGGAAGGTGTTGAAGATGCAAAATGGTTTGTGTGTTAGTCACTTGGTTGTGTCTGACTCTTTGCAACCTCAGGACTGTAGCCTGTCAGGCTCCTCTTTCCATGGAATTCTCCAGGCAAGAATACTGGAGTAGGTGGTCATTCCCTTCTCCAGGGTATCTTCCCAACCCGGGGATCGAACCTCGGTCTCCCGCATTGCAGGCGGATTCTTTACCATCTGAACCACCAGGGAAGCAAAATGCTTTAGGATGTGTTCTTGAACATCAGGGAAATGCGCCTCTGTGTAACACTGAACTTCTCTACATTTTCATCAAATAAGCAGTTCTTGGTTGCTGCTGGGAGACCGAGCCACATACCAAGGACTGTGGATGAGAGAGAATGTATGCTTCTCTGCTCTTTTCCCTGCAGACGCCCATCATCGGGAGGCGGTATGATGAGCTGCAGAACTCCTCTGGGCGTGACGGGAAGCCCAGGGCCATGGCCGTCACCCGGAGCGCATCCTCTACCTCCTCAGGCTCCAACTCCAACGTCCTTGTCCCTGTCAGCTGGAAAAGACCCCAGTATTCCCAGGTAAAGAGTCCTCGACTCACAGGATTGGACAGGAGCTTAGGGGGCCTGTTGAACCCAACTGTGATACGCGATTTGGGCAGCCACCCTCCTGATGTCACCCACCTAGGCATCAGCACTTCAGTGATGAGGAGCTCATGGCGTCCGTATTCCGAGGGAACCCCTTGACTCTTTGAAGAGTTCATTATGTTGAGTTGAAGTCTGACCCTCTGTTGCTTCTACTCATTGATCCTAGTTCTCTTAAGGCTTAGAAAATGCAATCAGATCTCTCACATGGCAGCCTTTCAGACACTTAACCTACCCCCCCTGCCACTCACCCAGATGAGTCCTCTTTCCTCCAAGTAATACATCCTAGTTCTCCCAACCAATCCTCTGTGGCAGGGCTGCACGCTGTCCTGCGAGCCGGCCCTGGATCCAGTCAAGGGGTTCATGCATGGCTGACAGGAGCAGAGCAGGCGCCCAGATTTCTCCGTGGTTGCATTGTCTCTGTTCACTCTATGGGTTATTAATGTCACTGGACTTGCTGTCAAGTGAAACCTGTGCATTATTTAGGGCTCTTTTGGTGACATGTGCCAGAAGCCCAGTGAAAAACTGCCTGAAGTGAAAAAGGAACATGTTCACCCCTGTGTCGCGGCTTCAAGTGGAGCTGGATTCTAGCACACAGAATCCTTAGACCCTCTCCCTCCTCCTCACGGCCCCACCTTCCCATCCCAAAGTCCTGCTTTCCTCTCTGCTGACTTCATTCTCGGGCAGGTTCTTCCCTGTGAGGCACCAGCGACCTCTGGCAGCTCCAGATTTACATAGTCTTTGCCTCTGACCATTTCAGGGTAGAGGCCTTCCCTCCCTGACATCCACAGCAATTCCAGAGAAAATTAAAGTGTTAGTCGCTCAGCCGTGTCTGACTCTTGGCTGACCCCATGGACTGTAGCCCGCCAGACTTCTCTGTCCATGGGGTTTTCCAGGCAAGAATACTGGAGTGGGTTGCCATTCCCTTCTCCAGGGGATCTTCCCGACTCAGGGATCGAACCTGGGTCTCCTGCATTGCAGGTAGATTGTGTACTGTCTGAGCCACCAGGGAAGCCCCATTCTAGAGAAAGGATTCTTGCAATCCCTACGAGGGAGGAAAAGCATCCCCTGGTGGGAGAAGAGCTGTCTCAAGATGAAAGAGGAACTGCATTACCGGGAGAAGGAGAAGTGGATGCTGTGCAGAGAAAACCCATTAGTTTGAATGTCCAGCAGGACTCATCCTCACTCTTGGAGGCTGGGAAGATGGAGCCTACAGTGCAGCACCTGCTGGAGCCGAGCTGGTTCTCAGGGGGTGTTCACTGCGGGTTGAACAGAGAACCCGCTATACTCTCTTGAGGGTTCGGAAAAGAGAAGACACACACACAGCCCAGTTCCATGTTCCTCTGTATTAACTGCTTCCCAGAATTGTAAAACGCCCACTAAAACCTAGAGAAAGCCATTCTTCAACATCAAGGTCCTCCTGTCTTTGACCTTGAAATGACACCATATTGAGTGTCTCAAGAAGGATGCAGGGAACTGAGTTTCATCAAGAAGGAAAATCTGTGAATGATCCTGGCCTCCTTGCAGGCTCCATATTAACTTAAATCAGGTTAAAAAGGAAAAAAATCATTTTCAAGCTATTAGGGTGATTGCTTTAAGAGTAGTTTTGAAGCACACTGACATTTTTGAGGCTCTGGTTACTCATCTTTTTCATTCTCAATTCACCCATCATTCTGAGACCTAGTTTATTTATGTCATTGGAAAATGTGACGGTTTGTGGAAGAATCCGAATGCTTAAAGAACTGAAAAGTAAGGTTTATGAAGAAAAGCAAAAGGAATTGAATCTATTTAACTATAGGAAGAATAAGTTGAGAAAGATTTAACATGCCTTGCAAATAATCGAATTTAATTCTGCAGAAAGTAAAGCTATCCTCCCACTTGGGGTAAAGAGATTTGTGTTGCAATGTAAGAGATTTAATTTAGGTGTCAGGAAGGGCTTGCTAATGACTGAAAGTTGTAGCACACAAGAAAGATGACCAAGGGGAGTAATGAGTATCTGCTAAGAACCAAGGGATTGACTTTCATATCCTCTCCCTTAGGAATCTTCAGATCAGCACTGTCCAGTAGACATACAATGTGAGCCTCATTTAAATATTTCTAACAGTCATCTTTTGAAAAAAAGTAAAAAAAAAAAAAAGGCAAGTCAAGTTAATTTTAGTAACATTTTAGTTAATATATCTAAAGTATTTTTCAGCATATAATCAATATATAATCATTGATGAGCTATTTCACACTCTTCTTTCATACCAAATCTTCATGTGTTTTAACATCTCTCTGTTCTCACTGGCTACATCTCAGGTAATTAGCCCTGTGTGGCTGATGGCCACAGGATTAGAGCAGATTTGATCACAGGTCCCCAGATTAAAATCTGCCTGTGTGCTTCTTTTCCAGAAGAGGACCAAAGAGAAGTTGGTGCACGTCCTTTCTCTGTGTGGCCAAGAAGTAGGATTAAGCAAGAATCCATCAGTAAGTTCTGTCATGTATCATATTTATTTTGGTATCGTTATCGCTTTTGCTTTTGGTCATATAGTTTTGAGGATTCAACTATGAATTACAAGTATGATATCCATCATCTTGATCAATCTCCTAGACTTCTCTCCACACTATGATTTTTAATCTTACTTAGTTCAGAAACAATGAAAGATGTTATTGGCTGTCTGCTCTAGTTGGTAAATAAAAACTCAAAGTTATTTTTATTTTTTAGTATCTTGATTTTTAAATAACATACCCAGACTTTCTTAAAATAGGTATATGTGACTGTCTCCTGCACTACTGTATACGATATACATTCCTTTGGCATATAATTTTACTCTGTACACACATTTCTTAATGTGATGTCACTATTTTACTCATGTAAAGGTGAAAACAGTGATATGTTCTTTTCTTGTATAAACTTCTACTGATGTAATATCAGTAGTTGGAAAAAAATATATACCACTGGGCTTTGAAATAAAATGAATAACTAAAGTACCAGAAGTTAACTTCTGAAGCTTTTTTAAAAATTTAGAAAATTAAAATTGTGTGTGAGAACACTGCAGCAAAAGGTTTGGTTTTGCCAGGTATTTTTATTTCATCTGTATTGTAGCATCTTTATTAGTAGCCAGAAAAGGAGATCACAAACCAAGTACAGTAAGAACCAGCAAACGGTTTCTCTGTGGAGTTGCTTTTAAAATTCCAAAATGTATATGCTAATGTAGTTCATGACCGGGTTAAATATGAGAGACTCATAGGTACCTCGGAGTACAGGCTGATACTTACTCTCATCCTGGAATGTGCTCCAGCAGGAAGCATTGCCTCCTTTGAAGTCACCTTCCAAGTTGCTGATTGGTGGATTTGCTGCTGCTCCTGTGACATCACTGAGGGCAGAGGGACCAGGGATAACGACAGGGAGGGCGGACAGAGCCTCCCAGCCCACCAGGGAAGGGAATGGCAGCCTTTATCTCCACAGCAGCACAGCCAGCAAGGGCCATTTCTCTCCACCCTGTGGTTACACTTCCCCCTTCGGATCCCACTGCCTGCTTCTGTGCTGTGGCCTTTCAAGCTGGAATTGTTTACTGTGTTACAAATAAGAAAAGCCACACGAACTAGGAAAGGGAGCATTCAGCTGAGGAAATCAGAGTGCTAGTCTCTCCGTGGATGGACCTAGAGACTGTCATACAGTGAAGTGAGTCAGAAGAGAAGAACAAATACCATGTAATACCACTTACTTGTGGAACCTAGAAAAATGGTACAGGTGAACTTATTTCCAAAGCAGACACAGAGACACAGATGTAGGAACAAATATGGATACCAAGCAGGGGAAGGACGGTGGGAGTAACTGGGAGATTGGGATTGACAATATATACACTATTGATACTATGTATAAAATACTAATAGATGACTAAAGAGAACCTCCTGTGTAGCACAGGGAACTCCACTCAGTGCTCTGTAGTCATCTAGTGGGAAGGAAATCTAAAGAAGAGGGGAGATATATATATACACACACACACATAAAGCTGATTCACTTTGCTGTACAGTAGAAACTAACACAACATTATAAAGCAGCTATACTCCAGTTAAAAAACAAAGAATTCTAGTCTCTCATCTCTGACTGGGTGGCTGGTCCTCAGTGCTGTTTATCTCATGTACCCATTTGCAATCCCTGTACAGACTGTGTGTTGTACCATTTTATAAAAACCTAGTGCAAATCCTATGACTGTTCTTAAAACACTGGAGAAAAAAAAAAGTATATTTAAAATCCATTTACTTTTTCCTGTTGAGAGACAATTGATATATTTAAATTCTTATAAATGAATTTTTACTTTCAAGGAAGACCAAGAGGTTATAATGGTTAAATTAAAAGAACACTGTTCATTTTGTTTAATATCAGTCTATGTTCAGGAGAGGCTGCATAGCAAAACATTTAGATTTATTTCAAGTCTATCATTCCTAAGAAGTTATATTAAAATGGCCCAAGAAAAATGAACCTAAACATATAATTTTAAAATGTTGACATACTAAAATTTTAATAGAAAAAAAAAAGTTTTGTTTAAATCAACAGGACAGGAATTTGAATGTGAATTCTGAACAGCTCAGCTTCTCTTCTGTAATTCAAATGAACAAGTTCTGTACTTCTTGACTTAGGTTTCTTTTTCTTTACCAGTTCCTGGTTTCTCTCTCAAAGGGTTAAATCCTTGGCTTTCTATAGTTCATTCTATAGTAACATATTTTGTTGGCATCAGTAGTCCTTAAAATCTTACATGATAATATGTATGTGACATATATGTGTATGTAAATCTATACAGTTTCTAACCTTGGTCAGTGTAGAAACAGTGGAAAATTTCTTGGCTGCTGTAGACTGTCTGTGAACACAGACACACTCAGTTGAAACACACACACACACACACACACACACACACACACACACACACACACGTAGGATACAGTCTTCATTAAGAAGCAACTATTTGACTCAAACATTTTCCTAGTACATGAACTTGCGTCTTTGCAATGAGTTTAATCTGAAGGCACCTGTCCAACATAAATAATAAAAGAACATTCTAAAAATACCCACTTAAGGAATTAGGTGTGTTTTGGAAATACAGTGCTACGAGGAGCCAGTTACGGGTTCTGTAGCTCAAACCACCGAAGGGAGAGCGGTTTCTCAGGAGAGCCCTCTCGGTTCACAGGTGATCTTCTCGTCGTGCGGGGACCTGGACCTGCTGGAGCATCAGACGAGCCTGGTGTCATCTGAGGACGGGGCCCGGGAGCAGGAGAACATGGATGACACCAACAGCGAGCAGCAGTTCCGGGTCTTCAGAGACTTTGACTTCCTAGATGTGGAGCTGGAGGATGGAGAGGTAGGCACAGGCTCAGTGAAAACCATCCACTCAGCCTTTTCTTTGCTAATGAAACGGTTTCTTTCTACCTGCTAAATAGTGTGTTCTTTAATTAGAAAGCTTGTAAACTTTATTTTGGATCAGTTTATTCAAAGTACAGCAGCTTAACTTGGGCAAAAGTCACCCCACCCTTCCTGTCTGAGCCCAGGGCCAAAGCGGTTCCAAGTTCTTTCTAAATGGCAGAGATCTTTGAATGGCCAAACGGAGACTCTGTATGTGCAATCCGAAGGCGAACTTAAAAAACAGAAACAGTGACGGTCTCAGCCTGTTCTCTGGTGCCTGGGAAAAACATGCGAAGCATTTCATTATTTGAAGTGTGAAGTTGCTCTTATGTGATGATTTCAAAGCTTGCCTGCTACAGCCTGCAATCAGAGCCCGAGGGCCTGGCATCTTTGTGCTGTTTGAAATCCTCAGAACTTGAAACTAGATTTAACATATGAGAGAGCTCCTGGCTCTGCTTTTGGCTGGTTTTTGACACCTGGAGCAGCTGAATTCAAGTCTGAACAGGCAGATGCAGATCTGTGTATTTGAGTGATAATTGTGGTAATGAGGTGCTTCAGTGATGAGTCATGTTTTTGAAAACTGGGAGTGGAAGGAGCATTGTTTCAGTAGCTTGGGGGCATATTCCAGCTGAGAGGCAGGCTTTTTCCTCCTGGGATGGACACTAAGTTCCCTTCAATGAGGTTGCCATCTGTAAAAATGCCTGGTACCCAGCCTGGTGTGTGGTGGGCTCCACATTATACTTCCCAGACAGAGGGCTTTCTGCCAGTCACACAGTTCAAATGGAAGCCCATATTCCAAGCTTATCATATCCTATGGTTAGTAGTAGTAGTGTTAGTCACGACTTTGTAACCCCATGGACTATAGCCTGCCAGGCTTCTCTGTCCATAGGATTCTCCAAGCAAGGATACTGAAGTGGGTTGCCATTCCCTTCTCCAGGGGATTTTCCCAACCCAGGGAGCGAACCTGGGTCTCTCGCATTGCACGCAGATTCTTTACCATCTGAGCCACCAGGGAAGCCCTATGGCAGGTGGGCACTTCCTAATTATAAACTTGGGGGAAATGATACTTCAGGTAGCTGCTTACCTTCCCTAAAAGAACACTTGCTGACCAATCCACTTATGTCAAGGCTAGGTCACGGAGCTGTCCATTTTTGTCCTTACTGGCCACTGACGACCCTGGCTGACTTTGCCAGCAAGGGAGAGTCACGTCCTCAGAATGAAGAATGTGTTCTTCACCAATTCTTCCCCTGGAAACAGGTTTATCAGATCCAGTCCTTTTAAGAGTCTAAAGGCACTGACTGCAAGGCACCTTTAAAACATGTCAGCTTTTCACCTTGAATTTTCTTGAACCAGTAAAAAGTTCTGCAGTTTTCTGTGTCAACCATAACTAGCAATAAAGAAATCAACAAGTAAATGTGGTGAGAATTGTTTAAAAAGTGTAATGCAAAATACAGCTATTTTGAATATTTTCAAAATGAGCTAGAGGTATATGGAATGTCAAAAGATTAACTTCCTGATTTGGGCAACTGACCTCATTTTTGCTCTCAGGCTAGAATTCAAACTTAGGTACCCTTTTCACTCTGTAAGTAAACTAAGGAGGGAAAAACTGATGAAACAAGAGAGGCATCATTTTTTTCAGTCTCATACAAAGACAAATGGGCTGGCTACGTGAAGGGATCTGGTAGGAATGCTATCAAGTAGAAGAATCAGACACAATTGCAGAACTGACTAATTTCTGTCAAAATAAGGAAAACCTTAGATGCTCATCATTTGAAAACAAATTTTATGCTAATGTTTGTCAGGGACAGCAAGTGATGAATACTATGCCTGCCTTCTAGCGTTTTCTCTATTGTCCCAGCCAACAAGAACTAGAAAAAAATAATAGTGGTTGTTACCTTGTATGATTATGGTTTTATAAGAAACTCAAGAGTGTGATAGTATGTATTTTATCCAAATAAAATAAACTATTTGAGAATGTTACTTCTCCACAAGGTTACACTAAGGGATTCTAACCTGCTTACAGAGTCGCAGATAGTCAAAGCAGGTCCAGCTCTAACTTTAGCTCAGCCTCTGACCCAGTTTAAGCCTTGAAGTAGCTTCTCTTGGTGTCCTCATCTATCAAATGGGGATGATAATACCTGCCTGAGAGTTAGCGTGAGGGATCAAGTAAGGTGACCTATGTAAAGCTTTTCACATAATTTTGAGAACAAGGTAGGCATTCTAAGTGTCTGTTCCTTTGTACTGTCACTGGTGAATAATTTCAGTATTTCCTCATCTGCAAAAGGTAAGCATATTTGGCTTCTAGATCAAAACACATTTATAAAAGAGAGACAAGGTTCTTGTCATGTTTATTCCCTTTTGTTAGTCTCAATGTATTGACTAAATCTTTAAGGGTTTGCCTTTGAACTCTTCAGAATCCTTAAAGCGTGCTATGTCTTTGCTGTTAATTGCATCTCAGCAGTGAAACAGACCCTGATCACAAACACTTCTGATTTTGTGGGCAGAATCAGGTGATGCCACCTTTTTTCCCCCCCAGCAGATGACCCTCATTAGTTTTTCCATGACATTTCACAGTTTTCTCACAAATAAAAAATTTAGACATTCCAAAAAAAAAGTGTTGAGGAGACAGACCAAAGTTGTCACTGAAGTGGAAAGCTATTTCGGAAATTGTATTTATGATTTGTTACCAGCTACGTCATCCACTGCTAAGAGATCTAGCATTTTCAGTGTTTGGTACTAATTCTTCTCTTTGGAGTTTGTGTATCTCTGCCTTTTTTTTAAGGTGCCTTTACTTAAGTATATACTGTTAGCACTGTTAGTTGCTGTTGTGTTAAAACTAAGACAAATGCAATTATCTGTAATATAATCATTTTAAATAGACCTCTTATTTGTTTTTCTGTCCGTTCATTCTGCCACCCAGGAACTTCAGGTAAGATGATGCTATTTTCAATTCAGATACGCTAGTAGGTGTTTTGCATCATTGCAGATTTATAACAACATAATTGCTTTTTCTCCCCTTGGTGAGTATGTATGCCTATTTGCACATTTACATTGAGATGTGTGTGATAGAAGTATTTTTCTTGGTTGCTCTAGGAAGAAAATATTTTCTGAAAGTATAAATACATTTTAAAATGTAGTTTTAAAATCTTTATATGTCTAGTTCTGGAAGTTGCATAATTTTATCTCTTGAGGGAAGGTGAATTTTTAAGTATGATCCATAGAAATCCTATAATTTCTCATTAGGCAGCTGCACAACTGGAATGGTTTGGTTTTGTGGTTTAATTCTTTTATTAAAAGTGAAATCAACAAGCTTTATCTAAACAATACACCACATCCACTTCCAATCAACTGCTTTTATTTTCTAGGAATTAAGAGCTATCTTTGTAGGGTGAGTGACTATCCAAGTGAGGACCCTTTTGCAACTAAAAAGGAGTCTGGTAATAATTACACCCAGACAACAGGCATAAGCCAGTGTTATCCTGGACAAAGTGACCTATGAGCACACTATATCCATGTCTTATAGGCTTAAGTCTGAGTAGGGTCATTTAGGGGAACATGTTTTGACTTCTAAGTTCCTTCAACAATAGTTCTTTTTTTGGTATTCCGATATCAACGAATATGATTTCCAACACTTCTCGAGTATTCCATTGTGAATATTTTCTCATCTCGGTATGAACCCTGAGTGGTTATTTAGGTTTGATAACCGATCTATGCATTGTCCATCAAGGATAGTTAGCCACCTTCTCAGTCTTCTCACATACAGAAAGAGTTTTGGCTTTTGACCCCAAAGGTGACATAAAATACAAACATGACATCTGGGTGTGGGGAGGCTGGAAGGTAGCTCTCCCAGTAGGGGTAGTCCTGTGCTGTGAGAAGGCCCGGTGGACTTGTTAATCACCTCAGACTCCAACACAGGCCAGGCTACTGTTGCTCTCAACCCCTCAGCCGCCACTAGGGAACAGTTTCAACATCCTTGCCTCCGATGCAATTACTGCATCCTCCAGCAAGACACCAAATATTATCGCTGCGAGAACACCTTCCCTGACTCCCAGTTCCCATGCCTGACTGATTCAGGTCTTCAGCTGAGCTGAGGTCAGATCAACATAGCAGCACTCTGTGCCCAGTGCAGCACTCTCTGGCCCTGGATATCTCTCTGCCAGCTCAGTGCCAGCCAGGTTCAGGGTGCGGGACTTCCAGAATTGCTGCCTGAGACAGTTCATCCAATCCACCATTGATTCGGTGCAAGAGACTCAGTTCTGTGAATTTGTTTCACAGTTGTATATTTCTCCCAGTAATTGTCACATTCCTTTTTCTCTGTTTTGTAATCTCATTTTTCTTTACCCTCTTTATTTCTTCTCATACTGTGCTTTCTTTTTCTTCCTGGAACTCTTGCCTCTTCCACATTTTTTTCATTCTTTCCCTGAAACAGCTGTTTTAAAATACCAGCACAATAGTAAGCCTTCTCTACCAGGAAAAAAAAAACCCAATCATTTGGTGGTAATGTATCACAGTAGTTACAGATAAAAGTTACAGATAGAGCTATAAATTATAGAAACCACATAGTGAGTCATATAATCAAACAGTCCTAAGGATAATCAAAAATATCATAAATGGGGTAAGTAATGATAATTTCCACATAATATCCAGAATGTGTTCAGGTTTCTTACCCGTTGCCTTCCACCATGAATAGCCAAAACAGACTTTGGAAAAGCTAAACATCTATTATACCAGAGATCTGTGAGAATGGTAGGCTTTATTTTATTAGGAGCCAGAAAAAATAGACCCATAAAATCAGAGGAAAAAACGCATTAATAGTAATTCACATCTCTCCCTGAAATTCTATGATTATGCTATTTACTGAGCTCTCATCAGAAAGTTTATTTCAGTGAACCATCTGTGTTTCAAATGACTAATATAAATTATAAGACTCTGTGCTAGATTTTATTCAGATTACCTATTTGGTTTAGGTTCAAATTTGCTCACCAATGGGTGAGTGATACTTCTCTTGCTTTGTTCCTGGAGAGAGAAGTAAAACCCAGATTTTCTTTTAGGGGAAAAAAATTATATTCAATTAAATAAACTTAATTAATATATGATAATTTGTAGAGACAATCTGAGATATATCTAAAATCTTTCTGTAACACTCTACCTTGCCACTTAGCCCAGTTCTCAGTGCACATGTACAATTCAGCAACAGTCCTTGGTACCAGGTCAATCCACCCAGGTCCAGGGAGGGAACTGTTTCCTGTGTTGGGACAATTATTTAAAGAGGAACCTAAAGCAAATCTGAAGCCTTGCTGCTCTGGCCTCTGCATTGTGCATGATCGTCTGACTGTGCCCAGCTGCTCTCTGACACCCTTTAACTCTGCATTTTATCTGTGAAAACTGCTGTGGCAGAAACAGGCTGGAATGTGTACCTAATGCTCTTCAACTTAATACCCAGAAGGTATGGACTATGCCACAAGCATAGCCCTTACTTTCTTCCTTGGACAACAGTACTAAACAGTGGGGGTCAGGGAGTGGGTAAGGAACACCTCTATTGAAGTTGTTCTAATATTAACAGTCTCTTTCGGATAGCTTTTTGTTAACATGGCTCTTTAAGAACACCCCCAAATCAACTTGTAAAACAGTGTTACCCACTGTGCCAAAGAAGAGTGTATGATCATGTCTATCTGTGACTTAACATGCATTTAGGTGAAAACAGTGTGCTGTTTTACTACTCTTCACAACATGTAAGCAAAATCATTGGTGCCCGTGTCCGTGAGGTGAGGGCTTGAGAGTTCATAATGAAAATATTGATGCTAAGCTATGACTGATCAGATGTGTGAAGCTGTACATGCGGGAGAATTCTGGCCTTAAAAAGCAGCTGACGGTGTGATTTCAGGGCGAGAGTATGGACAACTTCAACTGGGGAGTCCGCAGGCGTTCTTTGGACAGTCTGGACAAGTGCGACCTGCAACTGCTGGAGGAGCGCCAGCTCTCAGGAAGCTCTCCCAGCCTCAATAAAATGAACCACGAGGACTCTGACGAGTCCTCTGAGGAGGAGGACCTCACTACCAGCCAGATCCTGGAGCACTCTGACCTCGTAAGTAGGAACTCTCCACCTCTTCTTCTCAAGAAACTGGGAGACTGCTGTTTGTCATTCAGGAAGCAGGGCAGTTTCCAGTTGGAGCTAAAGAAACTTCCCACAACTGCCAAACTCAAATCTGAGATTGTCGGGTGGGGTCTGTCTGATTCTAACCAGCTTCTTCTCTGGAGGGTGCACTGGGGGTTTCATAAGCCCTGAATGCCATCAGATTTGTTCAGGCCTAGATTTTCCCTAAATAACTTATTATGCTGAACTCTTTCTTTAAAAAAAAAAAAAAAAAAAATTCTTCCAACATCTGAAGTTTGAGGAAATAAGACAGACATTTTGATGGGGTTATTTGGAAAGAGAAGGGGTCTTTGTGTCTTACAGTGCTGGGCCTTGCCAGCTGTGGTGTCTAAGTTCTAATGACAGTGAAGTATGTATTAATATGTTCAATAGTTAGTACCTGTCCACTATAGCAACCAGCTTGTACACTGGTTTGTACTCTTATGTAAAAAGTAATCAGAGCTTGTAAACAATGGGAATGTCATACAACATTGTGTTTCCTTTGCTTTCTCAACAGATCATGAATCTCTCCCCTTCAGAGGAGACTAACCCCGTGGAATCACTCACAACCACCTGCGATCTGACCCCTGCTGACCCTCACTCCTTTAACACCAGGATGGCTAGCTTTGATGCTGCTCTGCCTGATATGAATAATCTTCAGATTTCTGAGGGTTCAAAGGTGAAGAGATTTTGGCAATTGTTGGTTGTGGTTTTCTTTCCAAAAAAAAAAATGTATTTCCAATTTTCTGAGCATTCTTAGTGGGTTGTAAGTGGAGGGACTATCTTTATCTTTTTCTTTTCTGAAATAGTTGTTAGTGCCCCCTGAGCCTAGGTTTTGAAGTTGCTTTACTCGCAAAAGACCTAAGCAACCATCTTCTTGTAGGTTGAAAGAGATTTGATTTGAGGTCCTTTTAAGATGAAACGTTTTGCATTTTCCGTAGAGCACAAACACTGCTGATTAACGGTAAAACAAATGTCTGAGATGGCTGAGACAGGGAAACTGATGTTCTTTGTCATGACTTTTATAAGACACTCTGTTAAGTGAGGTGTGGGTGTATGCATAGATTGGGGGAAATTTTTTCCTATGTAGGAACCAATTATACAGGCTGTGCATTGATTGCATTCTCGCCTTTTCTTGGGCTATCACAAATTTCAGTATCAACCATGGTATTATGCACAAAACTGTCTTAATCGGCTCTCTGAGGAGAAAAGTAAGTAATGGATAGAATTTCCTTATTTAAAAGGTCAGCTTTTTAAAAAAAACCTAAAAATGTGTATTTTATTTAAGGTTTATTTTATTGATTTGCATAAGCCATTTTGTCCATAAAACTATCAACTTCCACACTGTGTTTATATATGTACCCACATAAATGGCCATTAGTATAGAACTTTATTTTCTTATATTAGACATACCAAAATAGCCTATTGCTATTAGGATTAAAGTTTTCTTTATCTTGAGTTTGGTTGTGGTGGTGTAAGTTTAAAAGAGAAAATAGGAAAAAATACATAGAAAACAAATTTATAAAAGTATCTTCTTTCTGAGGCTTCTACAGAAGAATATAATACTGGCTATTCTGTATCCTTATACAGTGTACTAAAAATACATCTGAGATCTAGCAAAAGCTATATACTGTAAACCAAGGGCAACCAACCAAACTGCAATCACCTAAAAATACTGAAGCTTAAAAAATAATTATTTCTAAGACTTCCTCATTACAAAAGGACTGTGACCAGGATTCTGAGAATTAGCAGAATCCTTTTTTAGCCAAAAAGGGGACCAGAAAGGAAACCTATCTGAGATTAAAATGCCAGAATCTTTGAAATTAAACTTCATGGAAGGGACATCACAAAATAAATGTGAAATTATTATTAGCATTTGTTATTTCACAGTCTTGCAGTAGTCAACTTTTCTATTTTGAATGCTAAGTTATATAGATTTCTCATACAAAGCACTGCCTAAGTAGTAGTATTTTCATAGACTCACACAGAAATCTATCAGGGCAAGGCTGAGTTTAATTTCTGAAAATCTATCTCTGTTTTTTACACCAGCTGGGCTTCTGCAAAATTTGATATATCTGTGATGTTAAAAAGAGAAAACAGAAGATGTTTTTATAAGATCTCAGCCTGTCCCTAGTAGATTAGTTTATATACATGAATAACCCAGACCAGTCAGCAGTCTTGTTGGCACCAGTCTAGTTTTAAAGAGCAGGAAGAGACAGATATGGATAAGCCCCTGAAACTCAGTATTTATAAGCAGTTCCTTCAAAGACATGAGATAACCTATTTCCCTAACATATCTGTAAACATTCATAATTTCCCTATTTAATCCTAGATTCAAAATACTAAAGGGGCAGCCAGATGTCAACCGTGATAACGCTCTAATTCATATGCCTATTTTGCCCTGGTTTTAAGAAAATGACTCACTGAACCACGTACACGTGCTTTCTTCCGCTTCTCTTCTGTTCTGTGGTCAGGCTGCCTTCCTTCCTCTCCTGAAGAACAATTGGTCCTCCAGATGATTTCCCTCTGGCCCGGGTTCAAGCCAGCCTCTTTTTCCATTTGACCTCCCAGTCTCCTTCCTGCCTCTCAGTGGTCCCAGCTCTGCCGCTCTAGAGCCATCTCATCTCCCTGCTCATTCTACATTTTACAGCAACGCAAGAGCAGCCTCTCATATATATATGTGCTGCCTTCAGAGTGAAGCATATATGTGTGTGGAGCTCAGAGGATGTCCAGTATGGAAGGCCTGTCAACGAGGCGGGCTCAATGAATAGCTCTGGGTCACTCATGGGCATGGCAGAGACTTCAGGAGCCTTTACTATGCCAGGCACTGATGATTCTAAATTCTAGTTTCCATCGGTAACATTGGACATACTACAAATTACATAATATACTGGAGAGTTAACTCCAGGTAACTTGCTTTGGAAGACTGGGCTTGTACAATGAAGAGAGCTCTGAATTCAGAGATGGGTGTCTCTCGCCCTGGCTCTGGCTCTGATTACATACCTGGTATTAGGCACGTCCTTTTCCTGTGTGGAGCATCTACTTCCTCATCTTTGAAAGTGGAGGTCCGACCCAGGGGGTCATTTCCAAGTTTAGCATTTATACTCCTTAAGTGTGGATCAAACATGGTCATGTGAGAGCTTCTTTGGGAACTCTCTCAGAAAAGGCTGAAAAGAAGATAAAGAACAGTGCTTCAGAGAATTCTTGAGTTTGGTTACACAAATTGACTATACCATAGCTAGAAGACAGCTGCCCCCAATTTCCATTGTTCTCTGGATTTCAGATTTGCCGCTGGATATCCTTACATGTTGGGGGATTATTTTCTCTTCTTTGCTCCCAGGCCGATGCCGTCCAGGAAGAGGAGGATGCCACAGTGCAGGAGGATGACCTTTCCAGCTCCATCAATGAACTCCCGGCCACTTTCGAATGCAGCGACAGCTTTAGCCTGGATATGACTGAGGCAGAAGAAAAAGGCAACCGAGTGCTGGACCAGTTCACTCTTGCCAGGTAAAGGGTGTACATGGCACATCATACTGGGTTCGCTCTAACTCCAGTTTAACGTCAGGCTTGTGCCTCTGGGACTTCCTCGCAAAGGAGTCCAAGCTGACATGACTTGGAAGGCTGTCAACCAGTGAGGAATCATCCAGCTCCAGTGTCGGGCCTTATGCGGAACCAGAAAGGCTATGCCTATAGGGACTCTTAGAGCCCTGGAATAATAATATACTCAGACGCTCAGTCGTGTCTCTTTGCAACCCCATGGACTGTAGCCCGCCAGACTTCTCTGTCCATGTGATTTTCCCAGGCAACAATGCTGGAGTGGGTTGCCATTTCCTTCTCCAGGGGGTCTTCCTGACTCAAGGATCGAACCCGTGTCTCCTGCATTGCAGACAGATTCTTGACCACTGAGCCACCAGGGAAGCCCTAAAGCCCTGGAATAACATAAAAAGCCAAAGAGGAGCCCCTGGGGATGTGGTCCATGCCTTGTAAGCTTTGAAGATAAGCAAGCTTGGCAAGGCTTGGAAATGGAGTTCTTCCCATCTTGAGTTAAAAGACCAGAACAAGAGGCCCTTTATAAGCTGCATACCTACTTTTTTTTTCTTTAAGTGGGTGGCTTTCAGCTTCGAGACTAACATTTCTGAGACAAGTAAGATCTAGTCAGAGAATACAAACAGGAGACATATAAAGAAATAGATTAAAAAAAAAAAACATTAATGTGGCATCTAGGATAAATCACAAATAATGCTACAGATCTGCTTCAGGAAAAGAAAGTCAGAATCCTAAAATCACTCCTCTGAACACTGCTTCTGATGTGGCTAGACAGAGGCTTTCTTTTGTCAGAGAAACAGCTTAGGGTGATACCTAGAGAAGAAATGTTGACTTTTCAGGTCACTTATTTTTCTCTTCTTTGTTTCCCTCTGTCTCGCTGTGAATTTCTCTTCTCTCGTTTTCCTTTCTCTGCCCTGTTTCTCCTAGTCATTTATGTGTATGCACCCACTATTACTCTCCCTCCACAAAGGAAAAGTGAAAAGATTCAAAATTTTTCTTTTTTTTTTTTTAAGTGAAAAATGAAAGCACAGGAGGGAATGTGCCCTGTGTCTGGGGAAAGGCCAGCAGGAAAGTGAGGGTCAGTTGCTGAAGGCTAAAAAGAGGTCCCTTATCTGTATAAAGGAAATCAGAGTTGGGGAATCCCAGAAATTATGGAATTCTAGAGGTGAAAAATTCTCGTTTCTAGAATCAGAATCTCAAGACCTCTGACTGAGAGCCAGGCTCCCGAAGCAACCCGCACAGGAGGAGCGGGCAGGAGGGGTGCCTCGGGTGAGAACCAACACTGCCGGCAAAGGTAAGGAGGACGCCATTCCTGACTTTGTTGTCTGCGTTTTTTCCAGCTTTGGGGAAGGTGAGAGGGGAGTGTCGCCCCCTCCCTCGCCCTTCTTCTCGGCCATCCTTGCCGCCTTTCAGCCCACGGCCTGTGACGACGCCGAGGAGGCCTGGCGCAGCCACATCAACCAGCTCATGTGCGACTCGGACGGCTCCTGTGCTGTGTACACGTTCCACGTGTTCTCCTCCCTGTTTAAGGTACGCTGCCCACAAAGGCTCTGCAGCTGCCAGCTCTTCAGGGAGCCAGATGGCCTCTCCCTTGTGGGGGGAAGTGCTGGGTTTACACTACCCTTTGTCCTCAGTTTCCTCTGACTTCATCCTTTCTTCCATCCATCATGGAGACGTTGTGCTTGGTGGTTCAGGCCACTGGGACGTGATCCTCGCTGGCCCCTCCAGCTTTCACTGGTGTCATCAGGCCCAGACAGGCAGCCAGGCCTTCAGGACCACAGGTGGTATCTTCAACCAAGCCCATTCTCCATCCTCTTCTTTCCACTTTGGCCTCTGCTGTACCTCTTTCGTTTTTCCTTATCTTTTATTCCCACTCACCATGAATTCCTTCAACCTGCCAGCCTGTGAACTTTTTGAGAGAGGTTGATTCTCTTGAGTACATCATCAGAGAAGGCACAGTAACTTATGCTGGATGGAGGAATGGGCCCTCTGATCACCTTCAGGAAGAACCATGGCAAAAGGGAGAGATAGGAAAATAAGGAATTACGTGAAAAGTGAAAAAAATGGGGTCATCTGCTTTAAATAATTTCAAATTCAGGAAGCCATAATTTAGTATATAAAAGTAAAGTCAGTTTTTGAGCCTGGAGGCCCTTCCATCCTTGGAGGAGTGTATACCAATACTACTAATAGCTAGTGTCTCCATATTCTCTGTTATTTGTGTGGCCCACTCTCAAGTTTTCCAGTTTACTTTTCATGAGACCTGTCTGAGATAAACTGGGGGCTGGAGGGACTGTTAGCCTTAAAACAGGAAACAATGGGCTGCTGAAATGTAAGAATCCAGAAACATCCTAACATTAAGCCAGACTGAAATTTAAAAACAAACTATCCCAAAGCTACCATTTAACGTAAATTTGTAAAGATTCAGGAACAATGTAATTTATTATATTGTTCTAAAGTCTATGTTTGCTGCTGCTAAGTCGCTTCAGTCATGTCCGACTCTGTGCGACCCCACAGACGGCAGCCCACCAGGCTCCGCCGTCCCTGGGATTAGTCTATGTTTAAGTAATGGTTAATCGTGTATATTTAAGTTTGGCTGTTGTGATCCTGTCTTACTACAGTTACTAGACTGCACGCTCAACTTTATAGTCCTGAGCAGTACTCTTCCTTCTGCCGAGAACCATCACCTCCTGTTTTCCCTCAGCTGTGCTCCCAATACATACAGATCCCTGATGGGGCAGCACTTCCATGAATGAGGCCTTCCTTTAGCTCTTTCTCCCCTTGCACCCCCGACCTGGGATCCCAGGCATCTGTCACACTCTGTTGGAATTACCTGTTTAGGTGTCTGTCTCCTGCAGGGGAGGGCAAGTAACGGTGTCTTGCTTTGATTCCAGTGGCTGGCACAGTGACTTACACACCATAGGTGCTCAGTAAATGCAGTAGGAAAAAAAACTTTTTTAATGTAAATCTCAAACATACAGTTTCCACTTAATGCCAGTACAGCAACAGGTTGTCATGTGAGCTGGGACATGGGGCTGGGTACTGGGAGGAACACTGCAGTTTGGATTTTTTTATCAGTTGACTTGATCAATTCCTAAGACATTTATCTGCAGTAATAATAATACAAATTGTGTTTCTCCTATTTGTTTTAATATTACATTTTTCTTGAAGAACTTTCTCAGCTACCATCAAATGCTCTGTGATTGAGAGCAAAATCGCTGTTCCAATATGCTGGAAATGAAACACATTTCAGACAGTCTACTGTTCTTTCATCACATCCTCACCGGGGCTGTTTACTTAGTTTTCCAATATTTCCCTGTGGGTCTGGACACCACGTTTCCCTGTATTTGGTGGATTCTGGATGGAGTAGAGAGGAGGTTAACTGCAAAAATACTTTGCTTTTGAAAACAAGGAAATGGTTTCCTAATGGTCCAGCAGGGTTGGCTTTCCAAGTGTCTCCGTCAGTCTATTTCCTTCCTGTGCTCCTGGGTTAGAATATTGTCATTTGTGTGCACAATGTCACCAAATCACATGCTGTTTTTCTATGGAAGTCATAGGTGGCTCTGAAGTTCCTAGCCTCTCAGTCCAATAAAATGTAAACCCAGGTCTCACCATATCCTTGGTGAGAGAACCCAAATTCTTGGAGGACCTGGCTCCTCCTCACTCTGCCAGTTATCTGTTAATAGCTCTGTGATACATGACATTTCCTGCTCCTCTCAGCTGCAGTATTCTGTCGAGTATTTTAAATTGCACATAAAACTAACACCACCATAAGACATAATGTTATGCATTATGACAAGATTCTCAGATATATTAAGTAAAAATAGTATGCAGCACAGTTGGCATTTTTTCCTAGTATAACTGATAAGGAACCAAGAGCCTGCTGTCTGGGGGACCTGCTAATTAAGTACCCCATAGCAGAGCAGAGAGGATTTCTCGTGGATTAGATTTCTCCAACTCAAAAGGTATGAAATCTCTTTGGGGAAAGCCAATGCCTAGATCTGGAATTATTTTTTGGTTAAATATTTTGTTCTTTTTGTTAAAAGATATTTTGAGTTGGAAGTTGGGGCTAAAAGTGTTGTCATTTTGTCACCGACACAGGCCCCGTGAGTCAGATTCTTCCTAATTACGGTTTTTCTTCAGGCAGTATAGGAGGAATAGTAACGTTTATGAAACATTATCACTTATGGAAGGGATGTGAACTTAGAACCCTTACTCCATCACTTACTGTTTGCATGATCTCGAGTCCTCTGATCTCTCTTAACCTCAGGTCCTTTACCTGGTTGTGAGCACTGATGAGGTGACATGTGCAAAGCTCTCAGGGAGCCAGGTCCCACACAAAATTGACTCTTTCTTCAGAGACTTTGTGGCTCCGTTTTAGTCCTCCTGTCTCTGGAAGCTGTGATCTGGGAGTGATAGAAAGGAGTCATATCTCATGACCTTTTTCCTCTCACCCACACTGAACTAATCTCAGAACTTCTCACTCATCTGACAAACATGCTAGGCAGACTCTAGCTGCTGACTGGCACTGGCCACCAGCAAAAAAGCAAAGCAGCACTTACTTAAAAGATAATGGGCATTCACACATTGGGAAATGAGATTTTAGGAAGAAACTTGGTTCACACTGGGTGATAATTCACTTAAGACAGTCACTCTGTTCCTATCACACACACACACACACACCTGCCACTACATGGAGGACCTGTGCTGATTTGATATTTTCCTAAGAATTAAGTTTTTTTCTAGTGCCTAAGTTAAAACATGGCCTTTATAAATAGTAATTATGTTGTCTTTCAGAATATTCAGAAAAGGTTCTGCTTCCTAACCTGTGACGCAGCCAGTTACCTTGGTGATAACCTCCGGGGCATCGGGTCCAAGTTTGTCAGCTCTTCCCAGATGCTTACCTCCTGCTCCGAGTGCCCCACGCTCTTCGTGGACGCCGAGACCGTGAGTATCCTAGGCCTACTCCCGTGGTCAACGGCCTGCTGACAGCGTGGAACTTCAGGGAAGCATGTGTGCAATTGCAGTTTGTTGGAAAGACACTTCCAGTGTTTGTGAGCAGCGCTGTGTGGTGATGGGAGCCCCAGAGGCCTGGGTCTGCACAGGAATGGCTGTGCGTGGCTGGCCGAGGCCATCACTGCAGGGGATCAGGAAGAGACCCCACCCCAACCCCCAGCCCTGTGGCCCCTCTGTGTCCAAGGCGCTTCTCTCTGATGACCCTGATGGCTGTGAACATGGTGCTCTAACATCTCAGAGCCAGTCCCCATGACGCCAGGTCAGCCAGCCGGATGGGTCCCCAGAGGCACCATGTCATCACTTTCTCTTCTTCCAAGAGACCACCTGCCCTCTTGCTGGATTTGTCCAGCCCCACTGCAGATGATGAGTTTGAAGGATGATTAAAATAGTTACTGGCTGACTGCTGAATAGTGACTATATAAACAATGCTAACCTTCCAAGACCGGCAAGCTCTCTGTAGGGGAGAGGGGCACCTCTTTCCATCCCCCATGCATATCACAGAACTGTCTCATCTGCTCAGTACTTACTGGGGTTTAGAGACAATGAAGATGTGCTTCACTTCTGAAAGTCTCTGAAGAGTTGGTCTTTCCAGGAACTTGATTAGTGGTTGGCTGTCTTGCAGCAAAGAATACAATATGAGAAATCTTTCTATCTTAAATTATTTAAAATACAAATTAAATACAAAGACCTAGTTGGAGGTCTGTCTTCACATTGCCTGGAGTATTACTGGATGAAGACACTGGAGTCCATGCATAAAATGGATGCTGATTCTTAATGCAGGCTTCTGTAGGATGCTTTTTTTTTTTTTTTTTTTTGGTAGAATGCGTCTTAAGATTTGTCTGTCTGAACCGATATGGGGAAAATGGGTATCTTCACAGGAAATTTAAATTAGCAAGTCATATTCACGTGCAATTGCTTCTGAAAGTGGAGCAAAATTACAAATTGTACTGGTTATTAAAACAGATGCCACCCCCCACACACTCTATATTACATCTAAGTATACTTCTCTTTTCTCTCTGTGTAGCCATGCCTTTGTCTAGGTGTCTCTCTGGAAGTTATTTTAATACAAATTATTTTCCTGTCTTTATTAGCTCCTTTCTTGTGGACTTCTGGACAAGCTCAAGTTCAGTGTTTTAGAACTTCAAGAATATTTGGATACCTACAACAACAGGAAAGAGGCCACTCTCTCTGTAAGCGTCTGTGTGTCTGTGCATATAAGTTTCATTAACACCAAATGAACCCAACCACCATGAGCTCTTGGGAGGGGATGTGAATAACACAAGAGAGGCCCTTTTGGGAGAAGACAGACTTTTCTAGTCTTCCAACTTAATGGTGGTAGAACTATCAATAGTATGGATTATATAAAAATGATACCTACAAAAGAGAAATTTTTCAGCTTTCAATTTTAGCCCTATAATTTTTCTAACCAAGAAATTGGGGAAAGTGGGTATCTGTTTAATGTATCACTTTATCAACATTATAACCTCTCTTTTCTCAGAAATTTATTAATAAAATTGTTAATTACATCCTTCCAGTGTTCGCCTCACCCAAAACTGGTTGAGATGGATCTCATCTCTCTTCTCCACTACTCTCAGTAGCTGTTTCTCCCCATCACCGTGGTTTCTCTTGGCCTCAGCTACTGCTCTTTTCTTCCTCCTTCCTTCAAAGATGTAAACTGTAAAATGTTACAGACAGAAGTGATTCAGAAACCATCCATGCAGACCTCCTGATTTCCAACAAATACTTGTATGTAATTTCCAGGGAGCACTTCCCATCGTAGACCAGGCACTATAAAAAGATCGTGGATTTTGAAGTCAGATGGACTTTGAACTCAAACTGCAGCTCAGTTTAAGGGTTAGTAACCCTGGATAAGTTACTTAACCTCCTGTCATCTCAGATTCATCATCTATAAGACAGTGACATGCTATAATAGTCACAGCAGCTGTCATTTCCTGAGTCCTTTTTATATATCCAATAACCTGTTAAAAGTTCTCTCTCTCAAAACATGTAATGCTTGCAACTACCCCTGGGAGTTGCTATTATTATCCTCATTAGCTAGGAGGTAGAAAGGTGGTTATTTAAACCCAGGTCTGTGGGATTCAAAGGTTCATACTGTTAACTACAACTCAATATTGCCTTTGAAATAGAAATAGTGTATGTAAACTGCCTTGCACAAGTACCTCATACACAGAAGACATTCATGCTTAAGTTACTGGGGTTTTGTTTCTTGTTATTTATTTCCATGACTGTCAAAGAGAGAGTTATGACATTCTACTGCAGCAATTCCCTTTGTCTTCTATTTCTGTGGCTCTTTCACTGTCACTGTTTTCCAGCTTCTCAGGCATCAGTTAATAAAAGTAATCCTTTAATTCTGGTTGGTGAACAAGCCAGTCTTTTGATGTCAAATGTGAGTTTCAGCTCTTCAGTGCTTACTGTTTTATACCCAAAGGTTCCTTTCACGTCTATACTAGTTACTATTCTAGATAGTTAAGCTGGCAGAATCTTTGAATAGCTGGGCTATTATTGTAAGGTCTTTCTCACAGTTAAATACACCTGCCCCATAGAAGCCGCCTCAACATAACAGAGTCAGGCTGCATGGCCCAGGCTGACCCAGCCTGGGAAGATGTACTGGCCCTGTCTCCTAATCTCAGTCGTATGAAAGGTTTCTAATTGTATCTGGATTTAATTTATACAAACATATGGAGTGGTCTAGTGACACTATTTTTCAGGGTAGATACATCACAACAATAACATGATAAATGTTGAAATTTTAAAATGGCCATTGCTGAACCCATATAAACGGGTATTTTAATTTTAAATTGTTAATCTTTAACCAAAAACTTTTCAAACGGTCATTGCAGCAAAATTTTATCTTACTGTGATTAGAAGCTTAATCTATTTTATTTTCCCTGACAGAATTGATGATAAAACATATTAAGACACCACTGAATTTACTTATGTCTCTCTCTCTTTCTGACAACAGTGGCTTGCAAATTGTAAGGCGACATTTGCAGGAGGATCAAGAGATGGAGTAATTACCTGTCAACCAGGGGACTCAGAGGAAAAGGTAATAAACACCTGTTAAGAGTTTATCTTTTCTGTGCTCTGACTTTGTGTGTATTGGTTTTGATATACCCAAGAAGCGTGGAACTTGAAAAAGGAAGAGGGAGGAAGCATCATCCCACACATTCACACGAGACCTGTACAGTAAGCAAGAATGATATTAGAGCCAAGCATGATGGTGTGTTGATGGGATTGGTTGGGGGAGGGTCTTTTTGGAAAAGCAGAAGTATAAAAATAACCTTTCTGCTGGACACTAACTATACTAACCATTTTCCTAATAAAACTGTTCTTCATTCAGAATATAAAGCCAATGTCATAGGGCAATTATCTTTCAATTAAAAATTTTAAAAAGAGGAAAAAAAAATCATTAATTCTTCACTGAACCACTTAGTTCTTTCAGTGAAGAAAGTCTCTGTTGTCCTTTCAGCAATCACTCAGATTTTTCTTCTCACTTAGAACTGCTTTAAGTATACACCTCAGTCCAGCTGGCTTATAAATGTGTGCCACCTTGTAAAGGAAACTTGGCAGAAAAGCATGAGATCATTCATTCTATAGTTACTGCCGAGTGGCCCCCATGGTGGGTACAACAGTGAATTCTGCCTGGGTAGAGCTTCTGATCTATTCAGGGAGATGGACGTTAACAGTCATATGTGTGTAAACTGTGATAAGTGCCATTAAGGAAAGGTGGGAACAGTGAGCTATGAAAGGATATAGCAGAGAACCTGGCCTAATGAGAGGGCAGTTCCAGGAAGGCTTCTCCACAGAGGTGCCATCCAGGCAGAGATCTCAGTTATGAGCTGGAGTGTGCCAGGGATGCAGGGTTGGGTGCAGGGGCTTGGCAAGCCTGCAAAGGCCCCGAAGTGGCAGGGAACATGACCCTTTGCAAGGACTGAAGGGAGCCTGTGAGGCAGGGCAGGTGGGAAGTGACCAGGAGAAAAGTTGCCGAAGCCAGACCATGCAGGGCTTGGGTGCTTATCCTGATATCAATGGGAACCAATTAAAAGTTGTTAACAAGAGGGTGTGATTATATTGGGGCTCTCCCACACTCCTGTAGAAATAGACCTAGTGAGCAAGCAAGGATTCAGGAAGACAGGTTAGGAGGCTACTTACTGGTCAAGACAGAGATGTCCACTTGTAATTACACTATCACATCCAGAAAAGCATGTCAGAGTGTGGGGCCCTCAAAGGATGAGAAATCACCTTCAAGGTGGGCCTTGTGGAGAAATGGTGTTGCTCCATTTAAATATTGATCTTATGTCCAGAGTTGGTGGGAGATTATTTTTCTAATTAGAGCTACCATTTGGCTTCCATTCCAAAGCAAAACCCAACAAATGTTTGACCTCAGAGCACCGTTTATCCTCCAGTGATTTACTCCAGCTCTCTTTTTTAAGTCAGATTCTCTGTCTTCTGGAATAGTTTGATGTTGCCCATTATTCTGAGCACTCTTTGCATGAGGACAGATGAAAGCAGGGATTAGGATGTAAACTTTCACTTGAAGAATCTATGTCTGGGGAAAATAAAATTATATCTGGATATAAATTGCAAAGTCAACATGCCAGAAATTACTCCACGTGTATATTCTATTTCAGAGAAGTGTGGACTTTGTGGAAGGATTAGTGCTTACCTTACTAAACCTAGCAAACTCTTGAGTTAGAGATGTCAGTTGGTCAGAGATGATGACCACATACAGACAGGCATGTGAAGTCTCCTGACCTCAAGGCTTGCCCCATAGGGTGTGGTCTTTGCCAGTAGCTGATTTCTAGTCATTCTTAACAAGTGACATAAGTGAGAAATTACTGTGGAATTTGTCGAAGAGAATATAATTGTTTTCTAGATGTTGAATATTTTCTATTCTCAGTGTAAAGTTGTGACATCAAATTAATGAGGAAGGTTTACACTTAGGTAGCCTATAAGCTATAACCAATTCAGACATGTTTTATTCAGCTTGTACAAGTTTTTTAATTGACTCAACATTTTAAACTTGAAATTGTTCACACATACCCTCAAAATAGCATTTCTGGCATCTCTTAAAATTAAAAAAAAAGCTAGCAACACCAGGCCTGCCTTCCTAAAGTGGCAGCAATGACCTTGAGCTGGGTGGCTCTCCACCATCCTTGTGCAGTGAGTTCCTGACCCCGCAGGTGAGAGCCAACATCACGATGTTGTTTTCTTTATGATAGGAACGTGTGTGCCTCTGTACCTAAGGCCCCAAAATGGGGAAGTGAATGCCAAGTAGAAAGAGTTGTGCCTTTCGAGAAAAACGCCAGTGTTCCTCTTTGCTGCTGTGAGAACCATTTCTGTGTACTAAGACGCAAGCGCCCCCGTGCTGGGCTCCCTCCTGGAAGGAACCTTGGAGGACTCCCAGTGCGAGTACAAAACAACAAACCGTGCTCCTGAGAAAAGTGCTTCTAATATGTGAGAAGGATTTTGGAACAGAAGTTGTTTTTTGTTTTTTCAAGGCAGGCGTGATTAGTTAATACTTTAGGCTACTGGGTGACTACAATACCAGTTCTAGAATGAGGCACAGTGCACAGTTAATAAGATGTAAAACAAGGCGGGCGTGCGATTCCCAGACATGGCTTTACCAGTGTTTGTTTTCTCCACCTGTGCACATCCTGAGGACTGACACATCTCTACATGACTTACAAGCCAGCACTGACCTCTCCGTTGCCCATGGAATTCATTGTGGAGTGGCTTCTGGGGAGTTGAAGTTCATAGAAATGTAGGTCAGGGTAAAGCGTTGCAGCTCTGGGCTCTCCAGGCCACGGCCTCAAGCATTCAGTGAATTAGCACAGCTCACCTCCTGGTTCTGCGGAGCTGGCCTTGGGAAAGCTGCAGAGTTCATCGCTTCATCTGCTGTAAGTGATTTTAGCTGATGGACATGGAATTTCACAGCCATTTCTGAGCACTACTTGAACACTCGACTCTGCCGACTCAAGTACAATAATTTACATTTAGCCCCACTACATTTTATCTTATTACATTCAAATCATCATAGAATCTTCTTGGACACTAACCCTCTTGGTTGTGTGTTTCCTATCCCTGCCTAATCCATGAATGGGAGAAGCCTGCAACCTCTGTTCTACAGATTGAACAACAAGCTAAATGTTGAACAAGACAAGATGTTTTTCCAGCTAAACTGTAACCCATTAAACTTCATCTTTCAGATAGTCAGTCCTTCTCTATAAGGAATCTCTTTTCTAGACTGACTAAGGAAATGCCTCCTGAAGTGGAAGTTTTCTTGAAAAGTAAATGCTTCAAGCTGTGCAGTCTATACTAGAGGCTTAAACATATTTATCTTTCAAAATTTTGGAAGATATTCATGACAAATGTCCAAGAGAACTACTCAATAAATGTAATGCAACAGTTATCAATGTGCCAGAGCCAAGTGATATTAGCAACAGTGAGGACATATTGTTTCTACCTGCTCAGGAGGTTACAAGCATCTATGTGACACAGAGTGGGCTTCCCAGGTGGTGCTAGTGGTGAAGAACCTGCCTGTCAATGCTGGAGACATAGAAGACACGGGTTCGATCCCTGGCATGGGAAGATCCCCTGGAGGAAGGCATGGCAACCCACTCCAGTACACCTGCCTGGAGAATCCCATGGATAGAGAAGCCTTAGGGGCTCCTAGGGTCACAGAGTCAGACACAACTGAAGCAACACATACAACACAAAAGTAGGAAAGCTTCGACACTTAGCTAGATTTTCTAAATTCTATCGAGTTTAGTTTAAATCAGTGACTTTCAGAGATTAAACATGGTGAAAACCATAGCTAATATATTAACAGTAATACTGTGACTTACCTTCTGACAGTCGAAAATTTCTAAGGAGGACGTTCCTTGTGGTTCAATGGTTAAGACTCCACACTTCCAATGCAGGGAG